>OY821746.1:12139991-12384991 GCA_963682055.1 Primula veris | reverse complement strand
AAAGACAGTTTAGCATGGTGAGATGACAGTGCTGAAAATAGAAAGAAATGTTCAATACGGTCATACTCTAAGATCAGACGAGTTTTGTGAAGGGCTTGCCTTAAGTGTAAACTTAGTTAAGATTTAACGGTCTTCCGTACTGACTTGAAAATAATTTTAAGAAATAAACATATTTTTACAGGACTGCATCGATTACAAATCCTCACCTGTAAGGGATGTGCGTGTTGGTTGAATCTCGGTATTTCTTAGCCAGGCCAAAGTCAATAGCATAGACCTAAAAAGACATGAAAACAGGTGAAAGTAATAAAACATATATCAGGGGGGAACACGAGAGAGAGAGAAAGAGAGGCAGTGCAGAGATGTAGACTGATTGATAAGTATACCTGATTTGCACGTCGTCCTAAACCCATAAGAAAGTTATCAGGCTTGATATCCCGATGTAGAAAGGATTTAGAGTGGACAAACTCAACACGATTAATCTGATATAATAGTAATCCATGTCAGTGGGTTTAAAAAGAAGGGGGGTAATTCTACCAGCCTAGAACAGAAATCTTAAGAAATTCCCGAGTAAATCTTTAGTTACCATTTGATCTGCAAGCATAAGCACCGTCTTCAAAGAAAGTTTTCTGCTGCAAAAACTGAATAAATCTTCAAGACTGGGTCCGAGTAAATCCATCACAAGGACATTATAATCTCCCTCCACTCCAAAGTATCTCACATTTGGAATTCCAGCTGCAAATATTTCCAAATAGTATGACAATCCAGAGATTAACTCATTCATCATAAGATGAAAAGATTGTTAAACATGGAAAGGAAAGAAAAAAACGATATGCCATTACTTCCGCCTTGAAGAATTCTGTAAATCTTTGATTCATAGAGCAACTG
This sequence comes from Primula veris, assembly GCA_963682055.1. NCBI lineage: Eukaryota > Viridiplantae > Streptophyta > Magnoliopsida > Ericales > Primulaceae > Primula > Primula veris. The sequence goes on along the minus strand of OY821746.1, from coordinate 12,384,106 downwards.
AGGGTGTTTGGTCTTCACATTTTCCTGAACATTAAAAATTAGATCACTAGCATGAAGCTTTTCATAAGAAAACAAAGTGGCTTTATAACACAATACGAAGACACGAGCATCAGCAATAAATTGCAATATTTATAAGGTCTTTTACCAATTTTTCCATGCAAAGGTGGTGTAACACCCTTAATTGAGAGTTATTTACAGGCACAGCTATCCAATTTCACAGCTGTATTGATAATTTTTCCGATAAGTCATAAAAGTTCCCATCTATCATGGCAGTTCTATCTCCCTTCACATATAGCAGTTTGAGTACAACTATATCTTTTATACATAAGATATATATACATCGTACAAACATTGTGAGACGCTTAATTCCTCCTACCAAGAATTGCACGCATGTTGGTTAAATTCATTGCTCGGAACGTGAAAAGAACACAGTACATATATGACCATGCACGAGAGAGTGATTTTATAATACACTTATCATCAACCGACAACTTAAAAGGCACCTACCACTACAACCCACACATGAATTTTATGTATACGAAAAAATGATGTGAGCATCTTTTGAAATTTCCATTTCCTTGTTTCTCAAACATCCATTTAGGCCAAGACTTCGTCTATATCTAGAGATCTCAAGTCTCAAACCAATCCCTCAAATATAAAATTATTCCACTACACCACTCAAATACTTTTAATAAGAGATCTTAAATGTTTTAACTCCAGGAACATTGTATAAAATATCCGAGTACCATTTCAACCCTTAACTGCGACAATTTAATGTCCATCATAAGCCTTAACATTACATAAATGATTCTTCTTATAATGTGCACTGGCACTTTGTTTGTACCATCAAGTCTATTCTAAAGAATAATTGCAAGGAAAAATTATTTTCTGCCTTGTGAGAAATAAAGGTATAATTTGATTATATAACCTACCAAATTAAGCAATGCAATACAAAAGAATTAATAAAGTGAAGAAAACGTGCTGGATTGTCACTTATTCAAAATAGTCAAATCAATCATAAAATCCGCAAAACAAATAAGCTAAAGCAATGAAAAGAACAGCATTTGTTTTCTCCATCCACGACACCACGACATCAAAATGAGCTAGATTAGGAAAAGTGCAAGTGAAAGATTCTACCTTTCCGTTAAATCTTACTCCCTCCGTTCCCTTTTTATTGTCCTCTAACAAACTACATGCAATTTTGTATGGCAAAAAACTCTTGCCTGAACTGCCCAAATGAAGATTTTCAAAAGTTAAAACAACTTGTTCAAATGTTTCACTCTATGATTAACTTTTGCAAAATTCATTTCGGCAATTTGGAGATAAGTTTTTGGCCGGCCAAAATTGCACGTAGGTCAGAGACGAAAATTAAATAGAAGCGGGTGGAGTACATCATACGAGAGAAAGTAACAAGTATATTGTTTTCTACTACAACTTCTAACCATTAAACTAACATAATCAGGCCAGAAGGTCAGTAATCTTCCAGACAACCGTTGTGGCTAATCTAATTTTACCTCTAATTTTCTCAACGTTCACTTTTATTGTGATTGACGAAGAGATCAAGCAATCTTCTGCCTTTTCTTTTGAAACTTTTTCACAATCCCTCATCCAATCACATTGTTTTCGTATTGTTGCACAAGTTTAGGTGGTCTCATCATGTGATTAACATTTCTAATATCATAGATAAATAGACTATATATATTTAACTCAATATTACCTTAACGAGCAGAACATTGAAATAACGTGATCAATAAAAGAACAAATCCACAAATTCATGAAGGCAGGACACTAACTGAAAAACCCACTAGCTCCAAACAATTAAAAATACAAGAACTTGAAAGAGAAGAAAAGGACCGAAATATATAGTAGATATTGTTTACCTCTTACTTCTACAACTCTCTTTTCCCCTATGCTTTACTAGTTTCTTTTATCTTTAGAGTTTATCTCACAGGTGCAAAAGAAAATATTTTGCACTTTGCTTTTCTGAGCTCATTAGGTCGTTAATATAATCCAACAGGGAACAAATATTGACAAAAACCGGTCAATTTCTGTAACCTAGTTGATAAGGATTTTACTATTAGATTACCTACTTAATCCCGACTAATTCGGATACAAAAACAAATACTTTGCGACCTTATAAAGTACTTTTCTACTCGGACTCGAACCCTTAATTCATCTAACACAAGTAAGCCAAATTCGAAGTTCAATTACTACAATAACCGCCTAACTAACAAAGTTTGACCTAATTGACTATCTAAATCATATCCAATCTGCTAACAAATGAACAAAACACAGTTTGACTAAGTAAAAGGGTACCAAAAGATAAGATTTTTTCGATACCCTTATAATCAAAGAGCAGATTATAATAAAATAGTAATAAGCAACAGATTAAACTAAAAAAACATAAAGTTTATGAAGCTAAAAAGGGTACTCACTAGCTTAATTGCAACTTCTTCGTTGGTCTGAATATTAGTCCCTGTAAGAAAATAAGATCAATTCAAAATTAAACAATTAATTACCAACCTAAAATTAAAAATTGGGAAGATATAAAAAAAAACCTAGATAGATCTCTCCGAAAGATCCGCTTCCAATTTTTCGGCCGAGACTGAACTTGTTACCGACGCGAGGCTCCATGGATGCTCCAATCTTAAGCTTTCTCTCTCTAGAAATTATGTAGTAGAAGGAGATCTGTTTTAGGTTTTTGTGCTCATTAGAAAAAAAAAAGGGAAATTAGTATTACAGTGTTTTTTTTTTTTTTAATTTTGTTTTTGTAAGGTAAGCGTGTGTTATTTTATATTGTTGTTACTTATTACAATAAAAGAGAAAGGGATTTGGTAAAAGGTTGTAAGAGAGAGACATAAAGATTCTTTATTCTTTCTTAATTTAGTTTTGGAAAATAAGTACTTTTTAAGTTACAATTAATTTTGTAACAGAGTATGATTTGGTCCACATAGTTTTACTTTGTTCTATGTCTGGTGTATCCTCTCTGCATATTATCTCCGACGAACTTGTAGTTTTGTGAGACGTCTTGTATAGAGAAACATTCGAACAAAAAAAAAAATCATGTCTTTCAAACATAACACACCGTTCATGGGGAATATAGCTACAAATCATTGGGGGTCACATCACCTCGATATTTCTCGATAATTCTAATTATTTTTTTAACTTTCGATTATGTTTTTTTTTTACTTTCAATAATTGTGATTTAACACCCTTTGTTTTTTTATTTCACTTACTTAATTCGGCAAACAAACAACCCCCAAACCACCCCACCCCCCACCAACAACCACCACCACCAAATAAACCATTTCTGACTTCGCCTCTAGCATCGTCTGTTTTGTAGTTTAATTAAAAAAGTTTAGTGGGAAGAATGATGGACTGTAAAGTATTTTAGACATATATTGAATGAATAGAACCAGAAGGATCTCTTACATAGTCTCTTTTATGGTTTATGCCGAAAAGATAGACGAATATGCTATTTTTTTAGAACATTTTAGTGCTGTTATGCCACCAACTTCTTCCATTGAGAAAAACCCAATAATAAAAATTGAAGTCGTATATTATAACGTGTCAAGTATCCAAACAACAAGAAGTATTGGATATTATAAGTGGCGTGTGGACTGTATAATTTTTTCTTGCTTTCGTGCATGTTTGTATAGTCTATTAGTTCTTCATTTATAAGAAAATCGATTAAATGAGCCCGACACATGTTATAAATTTATTTAATACTCGGAGTGATTGGTTAGTTTATCTATCACCAATTTTATCTTTTCTTTTAAGGGTATGTATAAACTATTAATTTTTCAACGCCACAGTAAGTTTTCAGTACTCTAAATTTAGGATGAAACTACAAAATGACCATTTTTCTATGATTATAGAAAAGGACAGGTCAATTTAATATCTTCACCGGGCGTTAGGTGATTGATTGATTTTATCCGGGGCCAATATTTGGACGAAAAATGGGGACCATTAGTGCTATACAACTCTTTTTTTACAGTATTTCCTTTTACAAAGACACCAAACGAAGAAGCTTTAAACATATCTAACGTAAATCAGATAATGGGGCTATGAGATTAAATGTTTGACTAATATGTTCTGAACCGAAAAGGGGAAGTAATTAAGTTGCAGTATAGTAAAAAAAAAGTTAGAAACAAACTAACGTATTTCTCAGGTTCGAAACATTAGTAAAGTCCACATCCGTCAATTGTCACCACAAAACAACACTACTGTATTCGCACAATGATACATACAGTGATACAGTTACAGATAACTATCAATACTCTATTATCAATAAGAAATTTTTGCAATAAGTGATATACATGGTGGTGAGCCTGATTTTCTTCCCAAGCTCGGCTTACTCAATTCGCGTCGGCTCCGATCTTCCGAGGTATCCGAGGTGATTTACGTCGGCTACGGTGACGAGGTGGCCTTCGTGCCTGCGCAAGAAACAAACAGGGGTCCGGGATTGGTACCAGGTTTTCCCTCTCCAACGATCAAGTCAGTATCGGTGTTAACTGAAAGTAGAAATATAATTAAGAGTGAGGGACCGGGCCGGTTACAGGTCGTAGTATCGGATGGTACAGGCAGTGTTCTGGGGGTCCAGGTTGTTTAAGTTTTATCTCTCCTCTCAGTCTTTGTGTCCCCCTCTTAGTGGTATTAGAGGGGGTATTTATAGTGTGATCAGAGGTGTATTAGCCATTGGATCACTGTACTGTAAGATGTTGATCCAACGGCGTTAGGTCATTCATGGCTCTGACAAGGGTACTGTCCTCTTCCGGGGCCCACATGGAGGTGACCTGTGATTGGGCCACGTCGATGAAATGCCAGGAGGGTCCCCCAGGGGAGCAGCAACATTAATTGGTGAAGCGTACTCGATACGCTTCTTTGGGCCGGCCTAGCTTCACCCCGTTTGGTAATGAGCCGGGGTGGTGAGACATCCACTATATAGGGCCCCGGTTTGTTCGTTTCCGTGGTGATATCGGTCCGGACGAGGGGACATTGACATTCCCTCGCCAATAGCTCCCTGTCCGGAGTCGTCGTTAGTGACAATGTCGGTGAGTACCTTCCTCACTTTACGGGGGCTCCGGTCATTCCGTCTTCATATTTGGCTGTCTAGAGGCACCTCGGCGTGACTCGTCTCTTGATACGTGTTCAACCATTCATGGATTTCTTACACGTGGAGCATGCCAGTTTTGTAATTTTGAGGCGCCGCCTGTCTTTTCAGTTTCTTCGATGTCATTAATGCTAAAACGGCTGAAGGACGACACTTGGCAGACGACCTCTCCTTGCTGTACACGTGGAAGGCGTGGGTTGAGTGGCGGCTGTCATTTGTGGGAGTTTGTGTTATGAGTCGTTCTGCCTTTTCACCTTCTGGTAAATGTCTTCTCACCTTCCATTAGGGGCCTATAAATACCCTCAGTGAAATTCATTTTTCACTTTCTACTTCTCTTTCTAGATTTTCACAGCAAGCCATTTTCTCTCTCTAGATTTCTATAGCAAACCATCTCCTCTTCACTTAACGAATTTTTTACAAATTTCCCACCACAATGGTTATAATTCATGGAGCCGGAAAGGGCTCGATGGTCGCTCCGCAACCACGATGCCTGGCCGTAGCAGCGAACGCTCTGCCGTTCCGTCCGATGATTCTCGATCCGACCCTGTCCGTGGAGGGGAACGACAGCAGCATAATGGTGAGGCTACACGGGCTTGACCTCAACGAATTCCGAGAACTCTGCGGGATCGGAGAGGAGTTCAAACTCCGGAGATGTGAGAGTGTCGATGAAGTGAACGGCATAGTGGCCCGTCCCAACGACATGGTAACCCTCTCTCTTTCTACTCTCCTCTATGGGGGTACCCACCTCCCCATCCCGGAGTTGCTGGCAGAGTTGTGCGCTTGGACGCAGACTCTTCCATGCCAGTGGCCCCTGCAGGCGCACCGTATCTGCGCCGGGATGGAGGCCCTGAATGTGTTGTTGGGCCCGGCCCTGCCAGAACCATTAGGGCCTAGGGAGCTCTTGGCCTGCTACGAATTCCTGCAGACCGAGCCAAGCTCCCAATCCAAGAGCAGGCAGCCTTACTTAAGGTGCCGTGCTTACAATCAGTTGATCACGGGTAACTCCGATTCTAATCGGGCCGTCTCCCCAACGATGTCCCGGTGGACCGACCTTGGAACGTCAACAACCTAAGGAAGTACTACCAGTAGGGCTCGGCCTTTATGACTGTGTGTAAATAAGAATGTGGTGTAAATTTATGCCTGTGAGCTTTATAAATAAAGACTGCTGAATTTTTCAGTTCATTTAAATTTTTCTCTAAGTGTTTCAGAACACGAGCCTATACGGCACCCCGGTTCATATTTACTTGAATTTTTCAGTTCATTTAAATTTTTCTCTAAGTGTTTCAGAACACGAGCCTATACGGCACCCCGGATCATGTTTACTTGAATTTTTCAGTTCATTTAAATTTTTCTCTAAGTGTTTCAGAACACGAGCCTATACGGCACCCCGGATCATGTTTACTTGAATTTTTCAGTTCATTTAAATTTTTCTCTAAGTGTTTCAGAACACGAGCCTATACGGCACCCCGGTTCATATTTACTTGAATTTTTCAGTTCATTTAAATTCTCTAGTGTTTCAGAACACGAGCCTATACGGCACCCCGGTTCATATTTACTTGAATTTTTCAGTTCATTTAAATTCTCTAAGTGTTTCAGTACACGAGCCTATACGGCGCCCCGGTTCTATTTACTTGGATTTTTCAGTTCATTTAAGTTTCAAGTGTTTCTACACGTGCCAACTCGAATTGTGATGTATATAAAATGATTGTCGAAAGCCTTGGCATCCTTCTGCATGAGGGGCCACCAATATCCATGGGTCAAGGCTCGGTTGGCCAGCGATCTGCCCCCGGTATGGCTCCCACACGTTCCTTCGTGAATTTCCTCCATGACCCTTATTACCATGTCGGGGTGGACGCAGAGTAAGTAGGGGCCAGAGAACGATCTTTTATAGAGCTTGTCGTTGGGAGCTATCCAGAATCCCAGTGCCGTTCTTCTTATTTTCTCGGCCTCTTTCTTATCATTGGGAAGATCACCGGAGCGATGGTATTCGATTATGGGGTCCATCCAGCTCGGCTCCGGCGGGAGGTCAGTCACCATGTTAATTGTTGCCTTAGCCTCGATGCTAGGCGAAGGGACATATTCTATGGTGATGACTCTCTCTTTCTTATCACTCATGACCGAGGCTAGGGTCGCTAGTGCATCGGCGTGGGTGTTCTCGTTTCTGTTGATGTTGACGATTTCTTGACATTCGAAGCTTTGGAGTATTCCGGAAGCGATAGCCACGTAGCTGGCCATTCTGTCGTCCTTCGTCTGAAATTCACCACTGATCTGGCTGCTGACTAATTGAGAGTCCGTATGCACCAGTATTTTTTTGATTCCGAGGCTTCGGGCCATTTTTAAGCCGGCGATAACGGCCTCATATTCGGCCTCGTTATTGGTGGCTCTGAAGCCAAGTTGGATTGACTTCTCGATCACATCCCCTTGTGGAGATCGGAGTACGACGCCGAGGCCGGACCCTTTCTTATTGGCGGCTCCATCCGCGTGCAAGGTCCAGGTCTCGGGGGCACAACCTGTGATGTCGGGGCATTGAGTCGTCCCAGTGAATTCCGCCACGAAGTCGGCCAGGGCCTGTCCCTTGACGGACGTTCGCGGCGCATAGCTGATGTCATAGGCGTTCAAGTGGCAGGCCCACTTCATCATTCGTCGAGAGAGATCCCCCTTTTGGAGTATTTCTCGCACAGGCTGGTCAGTATAGACCACAATGCTGTGCGCAGAGAAATAGTGAGCAAGTTTTCGTGAGGCCACGACGAGGGCTAGGACGAGTTTTTCCAAAGGCATATACCTTGCCTCAGCATCGAGGAGAGTTTTGCTCACGTAATAGATAGGCCTTTGCTCCCTGTCGAGTTCCTTGATGAGGACGGCGCTGACGGCTATCTCGGACACGGCCAGGTATAGGGTAAGGACATCGCCTGGGTTCGGCTTGGCTAGAAGGGGCGGACTTCCGAGGTAGTCCGCCAGCTCGGTGAACGCACGCCGGCATTCATCGGTCCATTCGAATCTCTTCTGAGCTTTTAAGGCCGTAAAGAACGGTTTGCATCGGTCCCCGAACCGGGCAATAAATCGGTTTAGGGCGGCGGCCATCCCGGCTAGCTTTTGTATGTCCTTTCTCTTCTCAGGTGTTTTCAAATTCTTCAAGGCAGAGATCTGAGACGGGTTCGCCTCTATGCCGCGGTGGGTCACCATGAACCCTAGGAATTTGCCGGCACCTACCCCGAAGGCACATTTAGAGGCGTTCAGCTTCAGGTCATGCCTTCGTATCGTTTCGAAGGCCTCTCTCAGGTCGGATAGGTGGTGCTCCTCGTGGGTGCTTTTTACCACCATGTCGTCAATATAGACTTCCATGGTTCGGCCTATGTTCTTAGCGAATATCTTGGTGACCATCCTCTGATAGGTAGCCCCGGCGTTCTTGAGCCCAAAGGGCATCACTTTGTAGCAGTAATTTCCCCTTGGGGTGATGAAGGCAGCTTTTTCTTGGTCGGCCTTCGACATGGGTATTTGATGATAGCCGGAGCAGGCATCCAGGAAGCTCATTCTGGCGGCCCCGGCCGTAGAGTCCACTATTTGATCGATTTTGGGCAGGGGGAAAGGATCTTTGGGACAGGCTCGGTTGAGGCTCGTGTAGTCGATGCACACCCTCAGCTTCCCGTTCTTTTTGGGGACCACTACGGGATTGGCGAGCCATCTGGGGTAATAAATCTCCCTGATGGCCCCGGCCAGAAGAAGCTTCTCTACTTCCTCGTTTATGGCATCGGCATGCTTTGGACTGACACGGCGCCCCTTTTGCATCACTGGCTTGGCATCCGGGTTGACGTTTAATTGGTGGCATGCGAGGTCGGAACTGATGCCTGGCATCTCGCTTGGACCCCATGCAAAATTGTCGAGGTATTGGAGAAGGAGTTCGACGAGGTCGGTGACCTCAGGTTTGGTAAGCTTTGCCCCCACCATAAAAAAGTGGTCCTCGTCATTCCCCGGGATTTGGATTTTCAGCAGTCCCTCCTCCGCCTTGTCTTCGGCCTCAGGCCCCATCTTCTTGTTTAGTTCCCTCAGCAGCTTAGGGTCCTCTACCTCGATGTTCATGGCACTTTGGGCCGGGCATCATCTTTTTGCCGGAATACACGGCCATGGCACAGCTGCGTGAGACTTTCTGATTTCCTGAGATGGTTTCCACACCAGAATCAGTTGGGTACTTAACCTTTTGGTGCAAGGTGGAGGAGACTCCATCTATTCCATGGAGCCACGGGCGCCCCAATATCACGTTGTAAACAGAGGTGACATTCACCACCGTGAACTCTACACCCATAACTTTTGTACCCGTTTTCACAAGCAAGGTTATGTTTCCTCTGGGCTGTACCGCCTCCGAGCTGAATCCGTACAGGGGAGGGACGTCGGTTTCCAACTGTTCCTCTTTGAGTCCCATCTTTCGAAAGAGGTCTTCAAAGAGTATGTTGACCGACGCTCCTTGATCGACGAGGATCCGTCCTACTGCGCAGATGCCTATCTGGGCCGAGATAACAAGGGCATCAGTGTGGGGCACGTCCACCCCCACCAGGTCGAAGTCAGTGAAGTTTACGTCCGGTTTGGCATCGCGCTTATACTTTTTCCGGGGGCTGGAGCTTTCTGCGAGGCAGACGCGCTGCTTCATCGCTGCTTCCCGTGCTGAGGTTCTTTCTGCCCCATTCTGGCTAGACCTTTTCGGCCCAGAGTGAATGACATGACAGATCATCACCGGTGGGGGGAGGTCCCGCTGTCTCTCATCAACCCCTTCTCTATCTCGATCGGACTCCCTCCGTGATTTGACATACTTATCCATCAGGCCATCCCGGACCCATCCCTCGAGCCTGGCCTTCAGACCATGGCACTCGTTGGTATGATGGCCACGACCCCTGTGGTATTCACAGATTTTGTCGTTAGGCCCTTGGGCCGGCTCATTCCGTAGAGGGAGAGGCCAAGAGAAGAAAGGCTCATTCTCAATCTTGCTAAGAAGGTCGACGAGAGGTAGGCGAAAGGTAGTGGAATAGGCAGCGCCCGACCCCGAGGCGACAGGTGTTTGATGCCCCGGTCGAGGATCCTCTTTTCTTCTTTTAGGAGCCGGTTGCGGATTTCTTCCCGTTCGTGGCTGCTCCATCCTTTCCGCTACGGGCCGGTTTCTTCGAGGGCTCGTCGTGACAAACCGTTCCCTTGGCTGGTCGATAAGGGCTACAGAACGTGTTGCCCCAGCAGACCTCATGTCCTTTTCTATGTCGATATGCTGTTTTATGAGGGACCTGAGTTGAGGGACAGAGTTAGGGGGGGTCGCGATCATCTCGTTTCGGATCCTGCTCCCAACTATCATGTTTTGCCTGAAGGCAGCTATGGCGGTGGAGTCGGGACAGTCCGCGCATTCGGCATGCTTCAACCAAAACCGACTATCATAATTCTCGAGGGTCTCTTTAGATTGGACCCTCACTTGATAGAGTTGCTCCGGTTGGGCAGCTCTCTCTTTCAAGTTTATGAACCGGTGTGCAAAGTCATAAGCTAGGTCGTCCCAACAGTGGATAGAATTGACGGGCAGGGACTGGAACCACTTACTAGCGAGCCTTCCCAGGCTGGCGGGAAAGCACCTGCACATTAATTAGTCAAGGTGTGACCAATGGTTCATCTGGTATCGGTAGTGTCGGAGATGAGCCTCTGGATCAGAGTCCGCGTTGAAGGTTTGGAGGATAGGGGCGATAAAGTTCCCGGGGGGGGGGGGGGGGTACTGTATTCAATTTCGTCCGAGAACGGGGTGCTGCGGGTCGAGGCCACGATTTTCAACGCTGCCTCACCAGCTGCATCGTGCCGTCCGCGTCGGCCACGTCTCCGTGTCCGAGGTGGCTTATCGGTTCGGGCATGACTAGATTCCGGCCGTGAGTCCCGACTACTATCCTGCCAACGGAGCCGAGAATGTATACTCCGCTCGTTATCGTGGCGAGAATTTCCTTCTTGGGAATGCTCCGACTCCGCACCCCTAGCCGGCTCCCTGGGAGTCTCTAGGGGGGGGTCGTCGGAGGGGTCCCAACCTGGACATCACGCTTTTAACGGGGACTGGAACCGATTTGTCTTGGCTCGCGCCTTGAGCGGGCTCGAGTTCCGGCTCCATCAGCGAGGCTATCAAGGCTTTCTGGGCCGCAAGAGCGACGAGCTCTTTTTGGTGGATATCGATCATCATCTCTGTTAGCTCGGCCCGCGATCGGGGTGCGGGAGCTGTTGCGATCAAGGGAACGGGCTCCCTGGTAGATGCGGTCCTAGGGGTCTCATCAAAAGAAAGCGTTCTCGGCATCCCAAGAACGTGGGGGGGTCGAGACGATGGGGTGTCAAATCGGTTATTGCCAGACATGTTTCCTTTAAGGACGGGGAGTCGAAGCTAACGCGTTCAGTTTCCCACAGACGGCGCCAATTGGCGAGCCTGATTTTCTTCCCAAGCTCGGCTTACTCAATTCGCGTCGGCTCCGATCTTCCGAGGTATCCGAGGTGATTTACGTCGGCTACGGTGACGAGGTGGCCTTCGTGCCTGCGCAAGAAACAAACAGGGGCCCGGGGTTGGTACCAGGTTTTCCCTCTCCAACGATCAAGTCAGTATCGGTATTAACTGAAAGTAGGAATATAATTAAGAGTGAGGGACCGGGCCGGTTACAAGTCGTAGTATCGGATGGTACATGCAGTGTTCTGGGGGTCCGTGTTGTTTAAGCTTTATCTCTCCTCTCAGTCTTTGTGTCCCCCTCTTAGTGGTATTAGAGGGGGTATTTATAGTGTGATCAGAGGTGTATTAGCCATTAGATCACTGTACTGTAAGATGTTGATCCAACGGCGTTAGGTCATTCATGGCTCTGACAAGGGTACTGTCCTCTTCCGGGGCCCACAGGGAGGTGACCTGTGATTGGGCCACGTCGATGAAACGCCAGGAGGGTCCCCCAGGGGAGCAGCAGCATTAATTGGTGAAGCGTACTCGATACGCTTCTTTGGGCCGGTCTAGCTTCACCCCGTTTGGTAATGAGCCGGGGTGGTGAGACATCCACTATATAGGGCCCCGGTTTGTTCGTTTCCGTGGTGATATCGGTCCGGACGAGGAGGCATTGACATTCTCTCGCCACATGGTACTTCTTTCATGATATGCATGGACATTACTAACTCAAACGAAATCAGACTTATAATCCATGAATATGATTATTTCGGCAAATTCGAAATTCAACATCATCAAAGCAAAATGCGCAAGTATCAAGGGCAGGTATAGTCAAAAACATATTCTCAAAGTTATTACTTTCTTTTTTGATGTATTATAGAAACCTAATTAGAGATGATGTGGAAATGTCTAGATGTTTAAATGTTTAAATACTGATATAATTACTTTTTCAAAAAGTTAAACATTAATATCATTTTTTAATCTCAATTTAATGTCTCCAAAGCTATGCAGTGATATTGATGATGATGTTTTTTTGAAATGGAAAATTGTTAAGCACCATTTCTTGTGGTAACAAATTGTAATCGGTGATCCAGGGGCATTTTCTTAATTCAAAGTATCTTGACAACTTCATAAGTTTATTGAGTACTTAATTAAGTCTAAAGTATAGTACGATTTTCCCACTACAATTATTAAAGTACTTTTGTACTAATATCGTTGTCAAAAATTATTAAAACTGGACCCTGAGAATGGGCTCCTTTGGTGAACACGGTGCTTTAAAAAGATGACGCACTTGTTTGTTTAGCTATATTGTGCTTTATATACTTTAGTGTTACAAATACGGAGTATTTGTGTGTGTGGTGTGGGTGGATTAGTGGAATTTTTAAAAATCTATTGTAGTTCCTTACCTTTTATATACTAATTGTACATCGCCCCTTAAGCTTACCGTGTTTTCCATTTTGATCTCGGAACTTTCAATTTTTTCAGATAAATTCAGGTTAGGCGAAAGAAACAGACGCAAATTTTCACCATATGCGGTCCCTCGCGCTTATAATAAGTGTCGCTGAACACCAGATTGTTTGCATAACTGTTCGTTTTATCACGTTTGGGTGCTCAAAGTATGCCTTTTTATACTTAGCAAGGGTTTTTGTTAACATCGTATAGGAGGTTATAACAGAGACAGAGAATATTATTTTGAGTGGGAGTTAAAGAAAATTATAATCTCGTTAAAGATTTTATAAATGAAATCTGTAAAAAGAAAGATTCATGCTCTGAACATTGGAAGCCAAATCGACAAAAAATCTGTATTTCAATCATCGAACTTTGCTATACTACACGTAACAAGAAAGCCTCGCCAAACATTCCAGAAACGATGTAGCTTGGCTCATTCTATACTTCAAACTCAAATTAATTATCTCTTTTTCTTTTCAACCTTTTAGATTAGAGTAAGTCACACCTAACTTATTAGATTCTTCTCTAGCTCAGGGGTTAAAGAAAGAAGCGCCGCATTTGCATTTCCATCCCTCGGGTTCATAATTTGCAAAAAGAAGTCCCAATTATTCAGTGATATAAGGGACTTGAATAGCATGACATGGGTTGCACCCACCACACTTGTGGTCGCAATTTAGTGGTCTTGATCCTATCCTCTTATTCAACTCTTCTTTGTACTCTCCCATCTCTTTCCCTATGTTTTTGTACCCCTTTTTAGAAACATAAGAAGAGAAAAGAATCAAGGTAAATAAAGGTTAAAAAGTGATATTCCTATCTGCAACTTGTGAGAATGAAAATTCATGCATTTATTTTGCGCTATTGAGACCAGAAATAAATAAATTTCTTCATTTAACTCAAAAGTCTTAATCCTTTTGTGCCAGATATCATGGGAAAGCTTTTAGATTGATTACTGTTTTTCTTATCCAAACATTCATTTGTTGTGTCCAAATTATTTTGATTTCAAAAGGCTTCAAAGAGGCACAGAATGCTTTACTAATTAAGTTATTAAGAACTAAATCAAATACTCATTAATTTGGAAGGTTAGATATGAAGTCTAACATATACATCTAGGAAATCATGATCAACCACCATAGGTCACTTGAAAATATTTTGTAACAATTTAAAGTGAATATCGAATCGGATGTATATCATAAATATACCCAGTGTTCTAAAAGGTGCGTCTAGGCGCAAATTAGGCGGTGCCTAGGCATTAGAAGAAGGCTAAAAGCCTAAGAGATTAAGCGGATTAAGCGTATTGAGTGCAAATTAGGCGGTGTCTAGACGGTGATTAGGCGCTAGGCGGCTAATTTCGCCTAAAGTCTGCTTGCATTTTATAACATTGTATATACCTGTTTGGTCTTGTATACAACTTTTGGAGAGTGAATAACATGACCTGAAATTATTCATACAATACAAATAAGTTGTACATATGTAACACATCTTAAGAATAAGATAAAAGGATAGTACTTCAGGCTACATAATCAAAGCAAATTAGCGGAGTAAGATCAAATAGTAAAGGAATAAGACATGAGTTCTAACCATCATTATCAAGACCTTTTGTTATCAATACCCAGCTTGTTAAGTAGAAAACAGCCACTAAAGGTGAGGAAAGTTTTCTGTTCATAATAGCTTAATGTGTAAATGTAAACGGAGTAACAAAATATAGGTAGTTTTGTAGTACTAGTAGAAAGGAACAAAGGTAACAATGAGGAAAATAGATGCTCTAATTATAGAAATAAATAGGGATCATTTAAGGGACAACACCAAGAGCATCAGTAAATTTATCTGCTAGCGTCTCTCTTGTCAAATCTCTACTGAAACAAGGAGTGAAAGCTCTTGTTTGGCTTTATTAATTGTTTTGATATTTTTTTTAAATAAGAAAAAAGTACCGGGAAGAGAAGAAAATGTCACATTTCTACAAGTATCTTAGAGCTACTGAGCTGCCTCGAGTACTTTCAGTTTTAGCAATCAAGTCTCATTCCATTTAATTTGGTCTAATTTGGTAATTACCTCTTATTTGGTAATTTCACTTTCAATATCCTATTCATGATTTGAAACATCTTCAACTCTTTTTTATTCCTTCAACGATGAAGGTAGACAATAAAACTAATAAATCTCAATAGAATTTGTACAAAATGAAAACTGAAACAAGATCTTTTTTATAGACTAATAAAAAGATACTTGTATAACAACACTATGCCAAAAAACCTTAGGTAAATGATCATAAAGTATAAACTTTAGTTTTTCTCTGTCAAATGATCCAAATCTAACCAATGTCAAATTTTTTATTGTATTAAATTCTCAAACTTAAAACGTGGTTGTTGCCCATGTCGAAATTTTATTGTATTAAATTTTCAAACTTGAAACTTGGTTGTTGGGGGAGCACGTTATTATTTTGGAGGAGCCATTTATGTGGTCAAAGAAACTTAAATTTTTATGTACCTCTTTAGGAATAGTAGTTACAAGTATAGTAGTGACCAATTTAATATGGTTGAATTTGAATAAATAACCTACCCATCATTATAAAATAATATTTGATTTAATAAGAGTTAAAAACTGTCACAAGCCTATTACTAATTTAAAAAACTGTCATAAATCTGTCACAAATTGACTAAACTGTCATAAAAACTGTCGTTAATAAGCTCATAACAAAAAATACTATTATTAATCCGGTTGCTATTTGAGTTTTGTTGGTGTTATTGTTGTTGTTGTTGTTGTTATACTATCTATGTTATGGAATGTTTGGTTGTTGCAGTGATAGTCACGTCAGTAAATGCATAAATAACAGTTTAACTTTATATTGGCCTGAGCATATAGTAATAAATGATCTGGCAATCTCTCTATCGAAATCCAAACAAGGTTTTGTGTATATGTGGGGTTCAACTTCACCTGCTAACCAGACCTTAATTATTTTAGAAAACAAGTTTTGACATAGATGTTAACAGAACCATAAGAGACAGACAGATTGTGTCCGTCAATTTCCAAGTATATATGACAAAATGATTGATAATTTTGAAAACTATTATGGAGATACCTTTCTATGGTTTTGAGAAATAAATATTAATGATACATATTATAACATTATGGGTGTTGTAATACACTATTAGCTACGTATATAGGGAGACAGAAGTAAAGAGAGGGGAGAACGGTATAGTCTTTATTATGAATGAATATGAATGGAATGTCAAATACAAGACCCCCAGCCCTCTTTATATAGATAGAGGGTTAGGGTTACAAGCCCATCTGGGCCCATTAAGTAAAAAGCCAAGAGTCCAATAATCTTACAACACTCTCCCTTTGGACGTCTTGAATTCTTCGTCTTCATGCAGTCGATCTGAGTCGAGTTCATTCGCAGTGCTAAACACATAAAAACCTTAAGGCCGAAAAACCCAGTGTGGGACAAAACCGGTACCTAGGAGAAACTGTGTAGCCGAATGATATAGGCCGAAATATCATGTAAGTAACTAACCACAAAACAGTGTGCATCATCAAAACCTTGTCAGAGCAAACCCAATGGGAAAATCTCTGATCGAAGGAAAAAGAGTGCAAAAATGGTAGTAGTAGGGATTAACCACAAAACAGGTGCCTCATCAAAACCTTGCTAGAGTAAACCCAGTGGGAAAAAATCTCTAGTCGAAGGACAAAAGAGTACACAGTGGTAAGAAATATACAACAGGATACTCCCCCTAATTTCGGCAATCTTAAGTGAGATATGATAGGAACGTGTCTCGCTAAAAACCTTGCCAAGGAAAACCCAGTGGGAAAAAACCTTGGTCTAAGGACAAAAAGAGTACACGAGCATGCGACTGGATGCTCCCCTCACTTGCACACGACAGGGTGCGAAGATTTCGACTAAGTGGTAATTAGTGCAATAAGCATTCACCTGGATGCTCCCCCTCACTTACACACGACTGGGTGCAAAGATTTCATATTCCAAGAAAGAGTACGAGCATTCGACTGGATGCCTCATTTACTTACATACGACTGGATGCAAGAAAATCTAATGTGGAATAGAACGAGCATTCAACTGGATGCTCTTAAACTTCATTTGTGAAGATTAATTTCGGCGAGAAATGCTAAATAGTATAATGTAGTCATGTCTCTCTTGATCAATAACAACAAGTTGTCTTCTATGACAAGTGTTTTATCTGGATCGTGAGACGGAACATATGTAATTCAAATATGACTAATACTAGCTCGAAGCCATATACACTCTCTAGTCGTCTCATAGAGCACGAATAGATCAGAGTGATTCACTTGGAGTCATTCCAAGACCTTCAAGATGTCGCCTTATTCCTAATGGTAAAGACATACCATGTTAGAAATATCCCTTATGCGGGTCTGATAAGTAACCGGCATCGGTATAACCGAAAAAGGGTTGCGTTAATTCGAGTACCGAAGGGGGTAGGTACACTCGATGACGCAAATGGGATAAAGTAGCCCACTTCCAAAATTACCATAAGGTAAGGGAATGTGTCTTTAGTGCCATTTCGATGGCAGCGTGTTAGCGCGATGTTGTGTCGAGCTATACCATTCACAACAGACGAGATGTTCGTCCTAGCACATTAGACCAAGTACAATGATGCGCTTATTGTACTTAGATATGAACATTATGGTTCAATATCTCTTCATCGTCTCATCAGGGACGGACTGGGTCTATATCAATGTCTAGTGATCGAACGATCATGGGAGAATCTGACGACTTAGCGTCATGATGACTAAAACGTCATAACACCTTCTGGGTGTAGTCTGAATCATGGACTTAGATTCAATATTTACGGGACTCAATCATCAGGTTGAGTCACTACCGTGTCTTCCCAAAATCCTTCATCTCGAAGGCAAATCCAAAAATGGATCGCGTAATAAAACACGCAAGGGCATAATACTTGTTCAAGTATCCCAAGCTAATCAAGTACTCACTTAGGCGGTATACCACATCCGCTCGGATTATATTAATCCATATAGTGAACGTCTCAGTCAATTGAGATCGTGTTCCGTGGTCAGAAACTACTTGATTTAAGCACATGAAGTCACACAGGGACCTTCATCTATATCTCTGTCTAAATTCCCATAGAGATAAAACCGTGACCACATTCATGGCTGCATACTCAGTTTTTCGGAAACTACTAAACTGGTAAAGTAGGGGACTGTTATAATGTCCATTACGAGGAAATCAACCATCTCGTAATCAATTCCAAGGTGTGAGAGAAGCCTTGCGCTACTAGGCGAGCATTCTACAATCTCATTATTCTCATCACTTTTCCTTACGAATAACCAAATAAACGAACTCGTTTAACATTGGTGGTGTTGGAACTATAGGTCCGAACACACTTTCCCTAAGGAGTCTACTTGGATTGCAAGTTTCCATTAGTACAGTCTATTCTACGTTGACTTCAGTCAACGGTACATGGTTCTCTGTCATAATTTGTTCATATTATCAGTCGTCACCGAATATATGAACAAGTAATCAATGACAGTCTCGTTTCGCTTCAATATCGTCTAAGATATCATGATCGACAGATATTTCGAGATTCTTAGGATGAGGAGGAAATCACACATCTCCTTGATCCTTTATAATCTCGTGCAACAAACGAGTTTCAGTTCACCACCTCTAGGGCTGAACGAATTAAGAACCGGTCAACTTCCTCATATCTTGGGAAGGACGACAGACTGACGGCCGACGACAGCGTCCTTTGCTTGGCGGGTTCGGCCAAAGCAACGTGTTACGACAGGAACACGGCGTCCGACAGGGACGTCTATCCTTGCAAGCATTTTCCAGTAGGTATAAATGATCTCGTGACATCTCATAAAGTCATTAAATGCGTCTGGCATTTAGTTAGACTTGAGGGAGTCTATGCACTTACTTATCACTAAGTGCAGTTTTGGGGATCAAGCTAAGACTGAGTGGGTTATGCCACGTTACTTCATGTCGTTCCTTATCAACGGTAACGTGCAAATCTCCCCCTAACGACGGGAAGAACAGTCTTAGCGATGTCACTTTCGCATATCATGCGGTAAAGAGATCGCTTGCCAAGGTTACTCTATCAAATGATAGGCAGGAGATTCATAATCGACTTATGTCCCCTTCAGAGGTCCATATTTTGAACGCTAGAGCGGCTCAATCAAAATATTAATTAATCACTCTAAACACGCGTTAATATGAGACTTCTGGCTCATAACCAGTAACCAGCTGGTACGCATATGGTGTTTGAGTGTCTATGGGCCTCATAACGGACCAATGCAGCAAAATAGCATAACCCCACACGGAAATATAAATCTTGGTGCGTAAGACCAAGAAATGTGTGCAATCATTTGCAGTCGCATCATCAAACTTTCCGTGAGTCCATTTGGGTCTGAACATAATCGACAGGATGTTCAATTTCAATTTCCAAACTCAAGTAATTCAAATCGAAATTTCGATTTTTACTCTTCGGAATTATCAAGTCGACTAGACTTTTCAGGATAATCCGGATCATGAGCCATCAACTTAATGATAGGGCTAAAAGTTTGGAAAGTGCTGCATTTATGTGGACAACATTAAAATGTGACCATATTGTCGATGCATCAACCATAACCATTTATATTTATAGTCCGTCTTATGGTTGGATAAGTCCACAATAACTCCTTCAATTATTTGCAAGAATTCTACGAGTTCATTTCGTGATCTTTACACATACTAGTCTTTCAAAGTAAGCATTAGTGGCATGAATTTCGGATTAATTACGAAATATATTCTATGAGAGAATCCAAATGCGATGCGATTATAAATCAAGCATCGTCTTTTGACCCGGGAATATCTCATCCGGTCAATGCCACAATATCAAAATGCTCTTATCAATCGACGACAGGCGAATGATAGTACAGACAATCATGTCTTAGCATTTAAATCATTCATCATTTCGACGACAGGCGAAATGATAAGGTAATTTTAAATGCTTTAAAGAATGTGGTAGCAACCACTTGAAAGACATTTCAACTCCTCTAAAATACGCTTTTGGTCGTATTGAATGGAGGCTATGTAAAGAAATTTTAATTCTTTCATGAGCTATTACCAGATAACACTGGTTTTCTCGAATATTTTATAACTCAACAAGGTACGACAGGACCTACATGAGTATAAGACCTCATATTTGACAAATCAATTTTGGTTTTACCAAAGATTTTGATTTTGGAACGACAGGTCCAGAATCGTTGTCACTGAGTACTCTTTTAGGCAAGTAGTTGGTGAAATTATGTGGTACACTGTTACCCACTATTTCCAAAAAAATCAACTATCCCACAAGTATTGCCTAAAATTTCATAATTTAAAGTTTGGTCACATTTGTCAAAGGAATTTGCTCAAAACACTTTAAATTATTTCGAGAAATTTCATAAACAGGCAAACCATAATCCAAAAGTATGTCCAAATGGAAAAAATCATAATCCAAATGGAAAAACATAATCCAGATGAGCGAAAAAATGGCTCAATGATTTATCAAAATCAATAAAAAAAGGTATCAAACTCATTTGAGCCACAAAATCGGGGGTCTCAATAGTTTCCTTTCAATTAACTTTAACCACATTAGCATCGGTTTTTCCACCTTTATAATAGTTGTGAACTATTTAAGGAGTAACCGTGCATGACCTTTGTCTTTATAGCATAGAGTTGGCTCCTTGAGCATTATATCTTGCTTTGTGACAATGTGTCATATTGTTCCTTTCAATTACTGTCTTGGAGCCACAGGTTTTCGATTTTGACGATTGTCTAAAATCTCGCTTGGCTAGGCGATTCATCGGGATCGCGACAGTTCGAGGCAAATAACACTTGTCTCGGTTCTCGATTCGTGAAAAAAAATATACACGAAGAGCATTAATATCAGGCAAACAATTTGCCATTGACCCAATAGGATTAAAACTACTCACCGGGGTAATTTTTTTTATCCAATAACAGATGAGCGATAAAGGAATATGGTGAATATAAATTCACGATACTGCTTATGGAATACAATTTCCAAGCTAGTATTTTGGTGAAGGATAGCTCCAATATGTCAATTTCAGACATTTGTTCACCATAGACGTCATCGCGTCTCAAATGTGGCGGCGGAATAAAATCAACGCCTTAGCATTCATCTCGAGGGTGAGTAACAACAAACTCGTGTTTTACTCATCAAAGATGGCATCCAAAAAAAATTTGGGCATCACATTTTCACACATCAGGGTGAGTAACATGTGGTGACGGATTAAAATCAACGTTTAAACAGTCATTTCGCAAGTATGTTTTTACGATTTTTCTCATCATAGATGGCATCCAACATGTGTTGGGAGTTCTGGATTATTTATCATATAAAACGACTGGTTTATATGTTTATGGTTTGCACAATCATAAACTTTATTTCGAAACGACAGGTTCGAAAAATAGTTTTGCTTGTAATGTGAATAGGTTCTCATTGATCGAACGACAGGTCGATACAGAGACACCAATTCGGCGAAACATACATCACTATATAAACACACTCGGGGAAATTATTATTTAGTCAACCCCTTTCGGTAGCTCTACTTGAAAAACGACCAGAAAAGACGGTGAGGGTGGAGGGCACGAATGCCACTTAAAACCCGACCTCATTAGGATATCGACTTCCGCCTATATCTTTCCTAGACATCGTATCCAAATAGGTGAGCCTATTTGGGGAAGGTTCATAATTTTTCCAACTTAAATGTGAATATATATGATTTCGCAATTTTACCATTCATGGCAATAAATAAATACATAGATTGTACCTGCTTGCATGATTAAATAAAATAACAGTAGCATGGTAGTACATATTAGCACAATCTAAATTTACCAATTTACACTAAGCAATATATTACTCAATATTTAATTATTCTATTGCTATATGTGTAAGTTCTATACATGGTAACTAAATCATGTACATAATATATTCTTAGGTTAATTACCATATTACATTTGCAATAAATAAGTTTACAAACATGCAGTTCTTTAGAATATACGATTATAACACAATCATTGTTAACATCCAATCAAATCATGCTGTTTATTCTAAAACAGGGATTGTACAAAGATTTATGTATTATTAATGATGACAGTTACACCAATAATTCCAGTAGCACTATAAATTCTCTCGGTTAAGGAGCCGAATTGATTAGGTCAAACAAATATCAAGTTATAATTTGGAATTTATACACGTAAATTCATATGCAAATTCATATGTTGACTAGATTTTGAAAAATGCCTGAATGGTATATGGTGATTGTACTTATTTCACATTAATCAATTCACATGCAAACAAGTATAGTATATATGTGTGCAGCAAACATACTTGCCTGAATAACCTATTCAAAAGAAAATTACAGAAGTCCAAGTATTTTTTTTTTTCTTTTTTTTACACGTAGCCTGGTTGATTAATTAAGTACGTGTAATCATGCCATATCAATTTCAATATAATATCACGCATGTATATATATAGTAAACGGCTGGTTACACTAGATTTCAAAAAAAAATTGTGTACCTTGCACACGCTATTTTGATAAAGTTCGATATAGCAATAATCCAATTAAATCCGGATAAACCTCAAGGTTTATACTGTATACCCATAATCGTAGCGATTTACCCAAAATCTCTAATATCCGCGATCGTATATCTTAGTATCCGCGAGCAAAGTGCTGATAACATGTTGTAATACACTATTAGCTACGTATATAGGAAGACAGAAGTAAAGAGAGGGGAGAACGGTATAGTCTTTATTATGAATGAATATGAATGGAATGTCAAATACAAGACCCACATCCCTCTTTATATAGATAGAGGGTTAGGGTTACAAGCCCATCTGGGCCCATTAAGTAAAAGCCCAAGAGTCCAATAATCTTACAACAATGGGAAAGTTCATGTTTAATATTATATACTTTCCAACTTAAATATCAAAACAACTCGAGTTATATTTTTTGATTAATGATTTATGATTGGTACAAAGTTGAAAACAAGTCAAAATGACAAATTTTGAACCAAGTGAGCCAAAATGGGAAGGAAAGATCCATTAAATTAAATTGAAAGAAATTCCTGCCTGAAGGGGTTTGCTCCGAGCATCGGATAGATAAAACTGGATTAGAATCAAGTTTCAATCTTCAGTTCAATCTTTAATGAGAAAGAAAATGTATACACAAGTATTACAAGCATGACTAGTTGGTTACAAAATATAATCAAATTCGTGTTTTCGTTTTCCGCTTCAGTTTCACCTCCTTACAACTATGGTCTAAACACCCATTTTTCAAATAACAGTGCTGCTAATTTTAACCCCCACATTACATATTTGCTCTCTTTAAAGCCATACAATTTGTTACTAAAAAAAACCAACATGATAATGAAAAAAATAAAAGATTAAATTTGATTTTTCCATTAGCAAATGTGTGCGCGTTGTTTGATTTCTCAGTTATAATTTCATATATTATCTCAGTTGCAACCGACAATCAGGACTGTGGGTTGTCTACACCATAAACCCTAAACCATAAAACCTACAAATACAAATAAAGAGTCAGAAATTTTTTTAAAAAAAAATAGGTAAAAACTGTGTAACATATGTCATAAATTCAAGAAAGAAAATGAGGCAAATTGCCTATAAATGCAAGCAAATTGCCTATAAAATGATGCAAATTGCCTATAAATGCAAGCAAATTACCTACAAATGCAGGCAAATTACCTAAAAAAAAGTTGGAAAGAAGAGCATTGTAGGCGATTGCATTTGTAGACAATTTGCCTATATTTTTGCCTTATTTGTAGGCAATTTTCCTAAAAATGCAAGCAAACAAATTGATTACTATTTATTTAAAATAAAAATAAAAAGTCAGAAAAAAAGTCGGAAAAAAAATCGATAAAAACCGGATACTATATGCCATAAATGCAAGAAAGAAAATGAGGCAAATTGCCTACAAATGCAAGCAAATTGCCTACAAATGTAGGCAAATTGCATAAAAAAAAGTCGGAAAAAGGAGAATTGTAGGCAATTGCATTTGTAGGTAATTTGCCTAAAAATACAGGCAAATTGCACATAAATTACCTACAAATGCAAGCAAACAAATTGATTACTATTTATTTAAAAACCATGATTACAATGTTATTTATTCATATTTTTTAGATTGATTACTATTTATTTATTTTTTGGTTTTTCTGGATTGATTGATTTTTTTTTTGTTTTGATAAGAAGATTGATTATTATGTTATTAGTTCATTGTTCCATGTTAAATCAATGAGAAGAAGAAAATATGAATGAAAATAAGGCATAAAATGAAGAAAGTAAGAATTGAAGTCACAATCATTCCATTGTCAAAACTTTTAACTGAACAGAACAACCCTTAAAGACTTTAAAAAAAATTCTTACAACTAAACTAACTTAGAAATATCTATACAGTTGTTAAGAATATAATGATTTCATATATTTCAAAATTGATAGAGGACTTTTTATAAAACATAAAATAATCTATATTTCTACCTATTGAAAAGCGTATTCGGATAAGTGGAAGGTTAAATAAGATTGGTTTTTGTTGTGCGGTTTATACGGTTTTAATTCCAAATTATATTGATAAGAAAAGGGTTTTTTTGAAAATTTTAAATTGGTTTTTAATCTAAACCCTAAACCCTACAAATACAAATAAAAAGTTTAAAAAAAAAGTCGGTAAAAACCGTGTACTAGGCCATAAATCTAACAAAGAAAATGAGGCAAATTGCCGAGAAAAATTCGAAAAAAAAGGATTGTAGGCACTTCATTTTTAGGCAATAAAATAACCCATATTTCTACCTATTGAAAAACGTATTCGGATACGTGGAAGGTTAAAAAATAAGATCAGTTTTTATTGTGCGGTTTCTATGGTTTTAATTTAAAATTCCAAATTATGTTGATAAAAAAGTATCTTTTTGAAAATTCCAAATTGATTTTTAATCTAAATCTAAACCCTACAAATACAAATAAATTCAGAAAAAAAAAGGGTAAAAATCGTGTACCCATCATAATTCAAGGTTTTACCTGATCCAACACGAACAATTTACCAGGTTCTGCATACAGTTCCGAGCTATTATATTGTTTATTAAGTCACGCGTACAGCCAAAGTAGTAACAGATTTATGGTTACGACAATACGACACATTTGATTGTTGCAACTTTATACTATACATCCCAACTTGTTAATCTCTTCCATAGAGAACATTTGGGTCTTATCCATCCAAACATTTGAGTGATTTCCCTATCTTCTGTTTCAGTTAATACTTAATAATCTTATGAACTTACAAAATATCTGTGGTTTTTAAGTTGGATCTATTTAGTATGAGAACTTATATCAGCTTGTTTAATTATGAGAACTTACATCGAAGCAAGTTCCAAGCATTTCTCGGTACAAAATAGAGATCTGCACTTCTCATCATATTCAAGTTACAACAATGATTTTGTTGAAGTTTCAGCTTTCAGCCATATATTCTTTTCACTAACTATGAAATTGGCAGACTGTAACACTCGATGATCTCAAACAAATATCAAGCCAATATTTATATTTTATACAACTCCTTCGGTTATTCTAAAGTACCAAAGCGAAAAATAAACCAAACTGCCAAAGTAAAACTACTTTTTACATCAGTAAGAACATATCCTACTATCTATATATGTTTGAGGATGAAAGAAAAAGTGAAGAGATTGTAGCTGCTGGTGGAATACAGATGCACCTGTCTTCACACATAATAGCGGTTTGGTGCTAACTTTATATTATCACGAAACCAAAGAGGCAAGGGGCCTAGTGCGATCCATCTTTTTTCATCTCTTCTGATATCTGCTAGCTGTTGTCTAAACAGACAGCAGTACCTGCAAAACAATGAAAAACTCATGCTCTCTACATGTATTTAAACACACTTTTACAGAATGTAATTAGCTGCAGTTCCAATGGTTGGGGATTGCAAAACTGAAAAATGGTTAACTAAAGAATCAAATGGCGGCACAAGAAGTGATTAGTTTCATTGGACTAAATTGTCAGGTACATGATTCTACTCCGAAACTATCAACCAATAAACTTAGTATTGACCAAATATTTTGGAGAATGTTCTTGTTCAAATAAATATGTCACTGGATTCTGGCTTGCCTCTCCTCACTATAAGCCAAGGCCTATGATGAAATTGTGTGCAGAGACATTGGTTTCTTTTTTCTTCTTGATTTCGGTATCATTCCATATCAATGGTGGACCAATTATGTAAGTCGTTGTGTTGTTGTATATATTACCTTGGTTACACTCTCCTTAATAGCTAGCTTTCAGGGTGTGTTCTCCTCAGATTTGTTACAAATTTGGATCTAGACTGAAAAACCTCATCGGTCTATAATATATTAACCTAAATGAAACTAATAGTCTGAAAACTATTTTTCGGTATCCATACATGTATATCTTCAAGAGTATTTATAGCTAGAAAAAAAAAAGGAGACTCAAAACACATTTGAAAACCTAGTCTAGTGAAACAAACGTCTACTCAGGGGAGCGAGGAACGTAACATTACTATTGTTATTTATGCGTTATAGTTTAAATGGAAGTATGAAAAAAAAAAGTGCTTACCATATATCACATTTCATGTAACATCAGCTACTTGCACAACCATTTCTCTCGTGTAATTATTCCACTGTTCTGATGGTTTGGTAATCAAGTCCCCCAACTCGACTTCAGGGTTATTAGTAGTTTCGCCAAATTTTCCCTCGCCTTCATTCTCCGAAACAAACTCATTTGCCCACAACTTCTCCCATGAAATAGAATTCTCACATTCCAAATCCGGACTGCCCGAAGTACATTTATCCTTTTGCCCCTCACTCCCACTGCTACCTTCGACATCCAAATTAGGAGAAAACTCCATTTCAGATTCATCTGTCACAAACTCCTCATGCCTTTGCGTTTTCTCCCTATCCTCGTTGCAGTTAGGGGAGATCAATTTTTGCTTTTTCGTGACTTGCGTATCGCAGTTTCCTCTCTCATGTCTCGAGACTTTGATGAATTTGTGAAGAAAACCGGGATTCGAGAAAGACTTTGCCATGAAAGCAAACATCTGTTTTTGTTTGTACTCGTTCCTTTGGAGTTTCTCCTTAAAAGCAGCCAATTGACCTTGTGTACTCTCTTGTTGATGCTTCAGTTTCGAGATTTCCATTCTTAATTTGCTAGCTTCGTTGTTTAGTTTTTCAATTTCAGAATCCATTCCAGGATTAGTTTGGTGGATTTGTTTTCTCCTTTTGATGTATTTGAGCTTGTGTTTTTGCCCCTCTTGAAAGCCTTCGTTGGCGAATTCCCATCTGTCTGGATCAATCTTCTTAAAGCCCTTTATCAACATCAAGAGCAAGCAATTAGTAACAACACGATATCATGTACAATTTATCAACAAGCTGATGCATTAACATTAAACAAGACGAAGATTTTTTTTAAAGAATACCTTATAAAACTACGCAAATTATAATTGCAAAAGGTACCATCAAGTGATTAAAGTCCAAGCTGAAGAATTCATTAACCAAAGATATCAATAAAACATCTCCAGCAATATAACCAAAAAGATTACTTCATCCTTCTATAGTTATCCAGAGAACCTTTTCTTATGATTTAAAATCTAAAGCAACAATGTTAAATGAGACCATGAATACTCCAAAAACAGTTAAACACAATACAGACACAGAACATACCAACATACAAGAAAATCATTCACAGAGAATATAGAATATAAGTACCACCAGCCACCATATATTCAAGATAATTACATCCTTCTCCTTTCTTCATACGATATAATCATTTGTGCCAACTATTTGGAGCACTAGTGCTGAAGTAAACTGATAAACTGTGTCGCAGGTTAAACTCATAATCATTGATCAAAAGGATAAGTTAAGCCATTAAAACTGGCAAATATGCCTTCAAACTGAATTCATTACTTGTTTGTCTGCAGGTTTTAAACAAATAAGCTGGCTTATTTGAAGCGAAACAAATGTTATTTGTCCGGCGTAAAACTGTCATTCCTGATAAGAAAAGAGAGAAACTACAGCTCTTAAGTTATCCAACTTACCACTATGCCCACCGTTTCACGAAGGCGGACCAAAAACACTGCAGGCAGGAAATTCTCCGCCCTAATTAATGTTATCCCCAAAAACTGAGGATATTTTTTTTATAAAAAATATAATCGGTTGCAAATAACAAAACTTGGTTTTCCCTTGCATTTTTTGAAGTTTTTATTTGATTCTTTTATCTTACCCAAGTTTATCCTCTAAAAAACATCGTTTAACTAGAGAAATTGTAAGAACCCCATAATTAGGATGCTCCCAGCGGCCGTCTAACTTGTATACTAGTTTGTTTGTTTTTTATGTTTTATTATATGAATAATCTAAAAGATCACTCAAGTTTGCCCATTGAAGTAGTTCAAAACTAATATAACGAATATACTCAGTATATTGAGCTCATGTAATTCAAAACTTGATGCATTTATTATATCAAGGGAAAAGTGTTTATCCATAATGTGATTATATTTTGTAATTGATTAAATATGATAGGCATATAGCTATAATAAAAAAAGAAATGTTAAAATATTTAAACGAGGCTGGTCCCAAACATGAGCCATATATATTTTTTTAGACTTTGTTTGTAATTGGACGAACACGGGTCGAGTCTTTAACGAGCCGGAGAACACAGGGTTGTTCATCAACGGCTCGGTTCATTTGCCAATTTGCAACAAGGGCTAATTATTACCGTAGAAAAACTATGTAAATGAAAAAATTGTAAGCCAAAAAACTGCCAAACAGAAACTACTCATGGTAAACCTATCACAAAAATAAGCAAGAATTAAAGGACAAGGCATGCATAGACCCACAATCCAAATTCCAAAACCAAAAGAAGCGGGGTTTCAACATTTTTTACCCTGAATTTTTATTTTTTTTATTTTGAACTATTCCGTCCAATTATGTGACAAGTGACACCGGAAGAACTGAATTCAAGGTAGAAAATAAGGAAATAAGAACATAATTGAGAACTAAGGGTATCAAAATGAACGAAATAGTTCGAAAAAAACTTGAATTTAGGGTACTAAATACGAAAAATAAGAATCCAGGGTATTTATCAAGAAAACAGCAACTATTATTCAAGGTAAAAAAAACATAAAAACCAAAAGAAGATGAAAAACAATGAAAATCACTAAGATTTTTTTTCACAAAAAGAAGAAGAAAAAACTCACATAGGTGTTGAGTTGGCGAATGAAGCTGGAAAAGTTGTTATGCTTAAAGTGCTTAGGCAAAAGATGAGTTGAGAAATGATGATAGTCCCACACAACAAAGCTCTTTTTAGAGCCACTCCATGATATAATCCCATTTGTAGAAGGATCTTCCACCATCTCAAACGTCTTCTTAAGAAACGGAGTTGGACCCACTTCATTAAGCCCCTCCATAGGCTTAGTAGTTGTTTTTTCTGCTAAAAAAGGTTTTGAAAAACAATCATCTTCTTCTTGATCATCAACTAAGAAGCTCCAGTCTCCTGTTTCTTCTCCTGTTTTTTCACCTGTTTTTTCTGTTATGTAATCATCTACAACTATAACATCTTCTTGTTTGATTCTTGGGATTTCCATAATTCCATTACAGATGAAAGTAAGTTTTTGATGAAGGGATATACTTGGATATTAGAGGTAGAGGTGTGTGTGTATATATTACATGCATACTTTTGTGTAAATGTGGAATGGCTAAATATGGAAAGGTGACATATCTGCCTCATGCATTTGCCACTTGGCTAATAACCTGTTATTCATGTGTAGATAATATTACTTGGAATACTACAAATACAGTTTGTAAGTTGTAACATAAATATGAAAACAATTTTACCAAAAAAACATAAATATGAAAACAAACTTAATTATTGATGGGTAAAAATGAAAAGTGGTGGTGTGAACTTAATAATTTTAAAGAAGTGAAATTTTCGTTTCATAATAAATATAATTAATTTTCTACATCTTCAACTTTAGTGTATGCAAAATCGTAGTATTGCTCGACAAAAAGAGGTTCAATAGTACGTAATAGGACTACAATATAAAAACATGGTTACATGGGATCCCACTGTTTTGTTGTTTGGCAAACATTGTTGCCTCCTAAACGTATCATGTCGTAATTAAGATGTAAATTATTTAGCAGAATTCATCTTTTCTTAATTTTATTTATTGCTGAAATTCAAAATATCATGATTAATCCATTAAGAATTGGTCCATTAAGGATTCATCTTTTCTTTTTTAAAATGTAATTGTTTATGTATTCATTAATTTTATCCATTACTTTTCGGATAAATTTTGGATTGTT
Organism: Primula veris; assembly: GCA_963682055.1. Classification (NCBI taxonomy): domain Eukaryota; kingdom Viridiplantae; phylum Streptophyta; class Magnoliopsida; order Ericales; family Primulaceae; genus Primula; species Primula veris. The sequence goes on along the minus strand of OY821746.1, from coordinate 12,353,776 downwards.
ATCTTATCTATAACTTAATTAAGGATTGATCAATGAAATTAAAACTAATTAAGAATTGGTCCATTTCCTCTAACTAACAAATAAAAAAGTAGAAGGAAAAACCGGAAATTTTCAAAAAACCAAAAAGGAAAAATAAAAAAATCTCAAAAATCTAGAAAAAAAACCCAGAAAAGCTTAAAAAAAGGAAAAATCCTGAAAAAACACAAATAAAATTTTAAAAATCCCATAAATTCAAAAATCAACAAAAAATAAAAAACGCAAAAAACAACAACAGTCTGAGTCATTTTAATTCACTTTAAAAACTGTCTGAGTAATTTTAATTCACTTTAAAAACTGTCTGAGTAATTTTAAAAGTAGTTCGGCTAATTTTAAAAACAGCATGAGTCATTTTAAGTCATTTTAAAAATAGTCTGAGTCATTTTAAGTGATTTTAAAAATAGTCGGAGCCATTTTAAGTCATTTTAAAAATAGTTTGAGTCGTTTTAATTGATTTTAAAAACATTCTAGGTCATTTTAAGTCATTTTAAAAGTAGTCTGAATAGTTTTAACTCATTTTAAAAATAGTCTGAGTCGTTTTAAAAATAGTTGAGTCGTTTTAAGTCATTTTAAAAACAGTCCGACAAGTTTTAAAAACAATCTGAGTCGTTTTAATTGATTTTAAAAACAGTTTGAGTCATTTCAAGTCATTTTAAAAACAGGCTAAGTCGTTTTAAGTCATTTTAAAAACAGTCTGAGTCGTTTTCAGTTATTTTAAAAACAGTCTGAGTTAAGTCAATTTAAAAACAATTTGAGTGGTTTTAAATCATTTTAAAAACAGTATGAGCCGTTTTAAGTCATTTTAAAAACAGTATGAGTCGTTTTAAGTCATTTTAATAATAGCCTGAGTCGTTTTAAGTCATTTTAAAAACATTCTGAGTCCTGCTAAGTCATTTTAAAAACAGTCTGAGTCGTTTCAAGTGATTTTAAAAACATTCTGAGTCGCTTTAAAAAAAGTTAAAGTTATTTTGAGTCATTTTAAAAACAGCCTGAGCCATTTTAAGTTACTTTTAAAAGCAGTTTAAGTCATTTTAATTCATTTTAAAACAATCTGAGTCATTTTTAAGTCATTTGGAAACAGTGTGAGTCGTATTAAATAATTTTAAAAATAGTACGAGTCATTTAAAAAACAGTTCGAGTAATTTTAAAAACAGTTTTAGTCTTTTTTAAGTCATTTGAAAACAATTGCAAGTTATTTTAAACTTTTTAACATTTTTTTTGACTTTCTGGATTTTTTCTGATTTTTTAGAACTTTTTTTACATTTTTTTGTGATTTTGGCTTTTTTAATTTTTTTTTGGTTTTTTAAATTTTTTTTGGTTTTTTTCGGTTCCCGACGATTTTGAACATTTTTTTTGATTTTTGATTTTTTTTTATCTTGGATTTTCTTAGTCTTTTTGTATTTTTAGTTTTTTTTAAATGTTTTTTCGGATTCCCGATTTTTTTTTTGAACGTTTTTTTGATTTTTTTAATTTTCTTTAGCATTTTCTGATTTTTTTGATTCTCAACTTTTTTGAACTTTTTTTCATTTTTTTTTTGTAATTTTGGATTTTTTTTGTTTTTTCTTTTTTACCATTTTTTCTAGTTTTATTCGGGTTCCTGGTATTTTTATGGTTTTTTTGGTATTTTCTGATTTTTTTATTTTTTTTCTGATTTTTTTGATTCCCAACTTTTTCAATTTTTTTTTGTTATTTAGGATTTTTCTTGTTTTTTTTCCAGGTTTTTTGGTATTTTCTATTTATTTTTTATATTTTTTGTTTTTTTGAATTGTAGGCATTTTATATTTAATTAGTATTGAAATAATCATTAATTAGTTTTAGGAATAATTGACAAATCGTTAATTAAATTTTGAATTGGTAACTTATCTACAACTTAATTAAGAATTGATCCATGGAACTAAAACTAATTAAGTATTGGTCAATTTCCCATAAAATCCAAAAAAATAGGAAAAAATGGAAAATTTTCAAAAAATAAGAAAGAAAAATTAAAAATCACAAAAAATTGGGAAAAAAAAAACCCATAAAAGTTTAAAAAAATGCAAAATCCTGAAAAAATACGAATAAAATTTTAAAAATCACAAAAAATCTAAAATCAACAAAAAACCAAAACCCAAAAACGAAAAACAAAAAACAAAAAACGAAAAAAAAACAATCTGAGTCGTTTTAAATTATTTTTAAAACTGTATGAATATTTTTAAAAACAGTATGGGTAATTTTAAAAATAGTTCGGGTAATTTTAAAAAAAGCATGAGTCGTTTTAAGTCATTTTAAAAACAGTCTGAGTCGTTTTAAGTGATTTTAAAAATAGTCGAAGCCATTTTAAATCATTTTAAAAATAGTCTGAATCGTTTTAAGTGATTTTAAAAACAGTATAGGTCGTTTTAAAAACATTCTGATTCATTTGAGGTCATTTTAAAAACAATTTGAGTCGTTTTAAGTTATTTTAAAAACAATTTGGGTCGTTTTAAGTCATTTCAAAAATAGTATGAGTTGTTTTTAGTCATTTTAAAAACAGTTGGTGTCGTTTTAAGTCATTTTAAAAGAAGGTTTAGTCGTTTTACAAACATTTCGAGTTGTGTTAAGCAGTCATTTCAATTCATTTTAAAAACACTCTTAGTCGTTTTAAAAACAGTCTGAGTTAGTGTAAATCATTTCAAAAATAGTCTGAGTCATTTTAAAAACAGTCTGAGGTATTTTGAGTCATTTTAAAAATAGTTTGAGTTATTTTTAAGTCATTTGGAAACAGTCTGAGTCATATTAAGTAACTTCAAAAATTGTACGAGTTGTTTTGAAAATATTTCGAGTCATTTTAAAAAGAGTCTGAGTCATTTTAAGTCATTTTAAAAACAGTTTTAGTCGTTTTAAAAACATTCTTAGTCATGTTATGTCATTTTAAAAACAGTCTGAGTCGTTTCAAGTCATTTTAAAAACACTCTGAGTCATTTTAAAAACTGTCTGAGTTATTTTGAGTAGTTTTAAGAACACGCAGAGTCCTTTTAAAAACTGTCTGAACTATTTAGAATCATTTTAAAAATAGTCTGAGTTATTTTTAAGTCATTTAGAAACAGTTTGAGTCATATTAAGTAATTTTAAAAATAGGCCGAGTCATTTAAATAACAGTTCGAGTAATTTTAAAAAACAGTCTAAGTATTTTTTAAGTCATTTGAAAACAATTGCAAGTTATTTTAAAAATTTTAACAATTTTTGGACTTTCTGGATTTTTTTGACTTTTTCAAACTTTTTTTTACATTTTTGTGTGATTTTGTTTTTTTTTATTTTTCTTGGGTTTTTAAATTTTTTTACAATATTTCGGGGGTTTTTTAGGGTTCCCAACTTTTTTTCATTTTTTTTTCATTTTGGAATTTTCTTGTTTTTTTACCATTTTTTCCGGGTTTTTTCGAATTCCCGATTTTTTTAAAGGTTTTTTTTCGACTTTTTTGGTTTTTTTTTTGATTCCCAACTTTTTTAAAGTTTTTTTCATTTTTTCATTTTTTCTTGTGATTTTGGAATTTTCTTGTTTTTTTTTTTTACATTTTGTTGTGGTTTTTTCGGGTTTCCGATTTTTGTATAGGTTTTTTTTAGCTCTTTTGGTATTTTCTATATTTATTTATTTTGATATTTTTGTTATTTTTTGAGTTTTTCTTATTTTTTTCAATTGTAGGTCTTTTCTATTTAATGATTAATGAAATAATATTAATTATTTTAGAAATAATTGACCAATCATTAATTAAATTTTGGTTTGGTACCTTATTTACAACTTAATTAAGTATTGATCCATGAAACTAAAACTAATTAATGATTGGTCCATTTCGCCTAACTAACCAATAAAAATAAAAAAATAGGAAAAAATGGAAAATTTTCAAAAAATAGAAAGGAAAAATAAAAAAATATCAAAAATCTCAAAAATAAACCCAGAAAAGCTTAAAAAAAGGCAAAAGCCTAAAAAAACATGAATAAAATTTCAAATATCCCAAAAAATCTAAAAGGACAAAAAACCAAAAACACAAAAAAAAAAACAACTGTCAGAGTCGTTTTAAGTCATTTTAAAAAAATGTCTTACTAATTTTAAAAATAGTTCGGGTAATTTTAAATACAGTTTGAGTCGTTTTAAATAATTTTAAAACACAGTGTGAGTCGTTTCAAGTGATTTTAAAAATGGTCGGAGCCATTTTAAGTTATTTTAAAAACAATATGAGTCGTTTTAAGTGATTTTAAAAACTATATAGGTCGTTTTAAATTATTTTAAAAATAGTCTGGGTCATTTTAAGTTATTTTAAAAACAGTCAAAGTCGATTAAAAAACAGTCCGGATAGTTTTCAGTCATTTTAAAAACAGATTGACTAGTTTTAAAAACAATTTGAGTCGTTTTAAGTGATTTTAAATATAGTCTTAGTCATTTCAAGTCATTTGAAAAACAGGCTGAGTCGTTTTAATTCATTTTAAAAATAGTCGAGTCGTTTTAAAAACATTCTGATTCGTATGAAGTAATTTTAAAAACATTCTGATTCGTTTGAAGTCATTTTAAAAACAGTCTGAGTCATTTTAAGTCATTTAAAAAAAAGTCGTAGTCGTTTCAAGGCATTTTAAAAATAGTCTAAGTCATTTTAAAAACACTCTGAGTTGTTTTAAAAATAGTATGAGTTATTTTGATCAATCATTTTAAAAACAGTCCGAGTCATTTTAAAAACAGTCTGAGCCATTTTGAATCATTTTAAAAACAGTCTGAATTATTTTTAGTAATTTTAAAAACAGTATGAGTCATTTTTAAGTCATTTGGAAACAGTCTGAGTCATATTAATTAATTTTAAAAATAGTCCGAGTCATTTAAAAAATAGTTCGGGTAATTTTAAAAACAATCTGAATCTTTTTTAAGTTATTTGAAGTCATTTGAAAACAATTGCAAGTTATTTTGAAATTTTTAACATTTTTTGGACTTTCAGACTTTTTCCGATTTTTTTGAAATTTTTTTCATTTTTTTTGTGATTTTGGTTCTTTGGATTTTTCTTGGTTTTTTCAGTTTTTTTTTGAATTTTAGTTTTTTTTTATTGTATTTCTAATTTTTTTATTTTTTATTTACTTTTCCCTATTTTTTCCCTTTTCTTTTATTGGGTAATTAGGTGGGTGACCAATCTTTAATTAGTTTTAGAAATAATTGAACAATCCTTAATTAAATTTATAGGATGACCAATACTTAAATAGTTTTGTTTTCATGGGTCAATGTTTAATTATCTCTTTTTTTGATTTGTCGTTGGATTTTTTGAATGTTTCTTGGTTTTTTAAAATCACAAAAAATGACAAAAAAAATGAAAACAAAACCCGAAAAAGAGAAAAACAATAGTTTTCATGGATCAATCCTTAATTATCTTTTTTTTTTTTGTGATTTTGTTTTTTTGGATTTTTCTTTATTTTTTTACCATTTTTTCGAGATTTAATTATGGATGGACCTATTCTTGTTTTTTAAAACCAAAATTAAAAAAAAAAATTAAAAAGTTCAAAAAAACCGGGAATCCGAAAAAATCAAAATTGGTAAAAAAAAACCTAAAAATCAAAAATCACAAAAAAATGAAAAAACGTTTAAAAAAGTCGGAAACCCGAAAAAATGGAAAAAAAAAATGAAAAAAACTAAGAAAAATCCAAAAATCCAAAATCACAAAAAAAATGAAAAAAAGTTTGAAAAAGTCGAAAAGTCCAAAAAATGTTTAAAAGTTTAAAATAACTTGCAATTGTTTTTAAATGACTCGGACTGTTTTTAAAACGACTTAAAATAACTCAGACTGTTTTTAAATTTACTCACATTATTTCTAAATTACTGAGACTGTTTTTAAAATAATTTAAAACAACTCAGACTATTTTTAAAATGATTTAAAATGACTCAATCTGTTTTTAAAATTACTCAGATTGTTGTTAAAATGACTTAAAATGACTCAGACTGTTTTAAAAATGACTTAAAACGACTCTGACTGATTTTTAAAATGACTTAAAATGACTCAGAATTTTTTAAAAGAACTTAAAACGACTCAAATTGTTTTTAAAATTACTTAAACTGTTTTTAAAATGACTTAAAACGACTCACACTATTTTTAAAATAACTTAAAACCACTCAAACTGTTTTTAAAATTACTCATACTATTTTTAAAATGATTTAAAATGACTCAGATTGTTTTTAAAACAACTTAAAACGACTCAGATTATTTTTAAAATGACTTAAAATGATTCAAATTGTTTTTAAAATAACTCAGACTGTTTTTAAAATAACTCAGATTGTTTTTAAAAGTACTCAGAGTGTTTTTAAAGTGACTTAAAATGACTCAGACTATTTTTAATTGACTTAAAACGACTCGTACTGTTTTTAAAATTACTTAAAACGACTCGGAATGTTTTTAAAATTACTTAAAACGACTCGGATTGTTTTTAAAATTACTTAAAACGATTCGGACTATTTTTAAAATGATTTAAAACGACTCAAACTGTTTTTAAAATGACTTAAAATGTTTTTAAAATGACTTAAAGCGATTCAGACTGTTTTTAAAATGAATTAAAAGGATTCAGATTGTTTTTAAAATGACTCATACTATTTTTAATATGAATTAAGACGACTCAGCTGTTTTTTTTTTTTTTTTTGCGTTTTTGGATTTTTATTGTTTTTAGATTTTTTGTGATTTTATTTTTTATTTTTTGAGATTTATAATATTTTATTCGTGTTTTTTCGGAGTTTTGCTCTTTAATTTTTATTTTTATTTTTTCATTTTCTGAATTTTCTGATTTTTTTTTTTTTTTTTTATATTTTTATTGGTTAGTTAGACGAAATTGATTAATTATTAATTAGTTTCAATTTCATAAATTAATTATTAATTAAGTTGTAGATAAGATAACAATACAAAATTTACTCCGGAAACAATCGATTCTAAACAATTGGGACAATGCTTTGTTGGCTATCCATCTGCATGAGTGCCACGTTTCGTAAATAAACCTTTTGCTGACTGTCACTTTTCTCACTAAGTTTGAGTGGCACCGTTTGCGTTTTTTTCCCTAACCAAAATCAAATCTTATTCTGTTTTTTTTGTAACACAAATTTATATTATTTTTCCAAGGTTAAACTATTGGAGTAGTAAAACTATAAACTATAGCAAGATCGATCTTAAACGTTTTATCGGGACGGATTAGACACTTAATCATCCGTATCCGCAGAAGATTTGTGGGCACTAAAACCAACTGTTAATTCTTCCCAATTTTAGATCAGTATATATAAGCATCATCTTTAGAAAAAAAATGTTCTTTGTATGTGGATAAATGGAAAATAAATAATATGTATTTGAACTTGTGACTAATAAATTAGAAGATCAGAGCAAGCATTACGGGTAACTCATTTCAGTTTTTAATCCATATTTTGAAGAATATATGAACTTTTAACAAAAAAATCATCTGCAAGTTTCTCTTACAAACCATCAAATTATGGATGAGTTCCAATATGTCCAATAAATAAGGAATAAAAAAGACTTCCTCAATATTATTTAACATTAAAAATTGTCTCTTTCATCTTTTATGTCATTATGCTACATAAAAAATTAATTAAAAAGATAGAGAGGGAAAATAAAAAGTTTTATAAGGTATCTTATGCTTTGTATGAATGAAAAAATGTTAACGTAAAAAATGTAATTTTTTATCAAATTTGGAAAAAAAGAAAAAGCAACAGCATGCTCTTAGATATACAGATAGGTCAAAACGGAGCAATGATGAATAAAAGAAACGAAAGAGACAAAATAAAGGTCAAGAGTAGGTTAAGGGTGAGGTGAAGAAACAATTCTAAACAATCACTTTGTTCCGTGTCTACAAATTGAGGTTTTGCACTTTGTTCGGTTGAGGTGGATGGAAATCTATCCATTTTGGATAGTACAACACAATTTTACATGATTTGTTTGATTTTAAATTTTTAATACAAGAAAATGTTAAAATGCCAAATAATAGTCTGGTTTTATTCTCAGTTTTGGGGAAACGGGATAATCTACCCAAACGAGAGTTTCTCGGTAAATATACAAAGAAGCTTACAAGCTGAGTACTATTTTCTGGAAAAACACACCTAACATTCATTTAAAATACGATGAAATCAAATTACTAAAAAAACGTACATGATAGTTTAATAGATTTTCTCTTATTACTCAAATAATTTGCTAATGCATCTTCTAAATTATTGAAAATAACTATTTGTTCATTATATAATTGTAGAATTCTTAAAACATTTTTCATATAGTCTATTCTAAAATTTTAACCATGTCGGCGTTCCTTGTTTCTCATTAAATATCAGTTACGTTTCCTGAATCGTTTTCCGTTGGCATCCCAACCTGACAACTATATTTCTTGCACACATCAACTTTCTGTTTTAATGGGACATAATGGAAAATCCAAAAGTACTTCAATGGTGATGACATTTATCTAGAAGAAATAGTATCAAAAAGATAACTAGAAAATGAATAATAATGGTCCTCGTAAATATAAAAGATTTTGAGTACTAAACACAAAGAATTAAGCTATTGACTGATTTAGGTGATCAAATCTTTATACTTGACTCGTACTTGGCTGCGAAAGCCAACGTCGACTGCAGAGCTTTCTGAGCTGTGTTTGTCTTATTTAACAAAAGCACTGCCAATGCTGAAGCTGGTGCCCTTTTACCGAGATTTTGACTCGTTTCTCCCTCACAAGCAGATGAAGATGCACCATTATCAGCATTAGAAGTAGTCTTTATCATCATATTGTTAGAATTATTCACAGGGGTTTGGCCAAAAGAAAGAAAGTTTATTCCTCGAGGCGGGAAAGGAGTTTTCTTAGGAGTTTCGCTTAAATTGGGTACCAACCCCTTTATATTTTCAATGGCACGATTGGTAAATTTGAGATTCTCAGCTTTGTTTATAGAACAGGTGGCATCATAAGTAGGATTTTCGCCAAATGATAGTAAGCTCGACCACTTTGGTGGTTCACTGCTACCCAATACTTTTGACATTCCACTTAAATTTAAAGTCTTATTGTACGTGGTATTTACCACCGGGAGATTAACTTTCACATTACTTTCATTGCCCAATGGTGATTTTCCGAACAAAAGCTTGCTTATTCCTTGGTTTTCTGGTGTAGCCGCTCTGAGTCTAAATTCGGCAATTTTTTGTTGTGCAATCCTAGATGCTGATGATACCACACTAGAGCCTGGTTCTGATTCAACTTTCTGATTTAAGGGTTTGTTTAAGCTTGTTTTCTTCTCCGAATTTGTAACCCAAGAAAGGGATGCTGATTTCTCCCTAGAGTTGGAAGCTTTTACACCAGTCAGGGTACCTTCTGTGGCTTTCACCTTTGAAAGTACAAAAAAGAGTAGATGAAATTTATAACAGACAAAGTAATAAAGTTGCAGACCACATTTTCCAAAAGCTTTATGAGAATAATACCTCATGTGAAAACTTGCATTCGATGCCTCTAATGCAAACACCCTTGGTCAACATATTATTGCAAGGATACTTTGACAATTCATGATCAAACGGACAGTTATCTTTCTGACAGTTGCCTGTCGCAAAAAAACAGCAGGGCTGCAACAAACAAGAAGAATATAGGAGAGGGAGAGAGAGAGCGTATGAGGTGCAAACTAATGACGGTAATAAGCAACAGACCTCAACCTTCAAAGGAAAATACATGTACTGCAGAATTCAACCAAGTATACCTTGTATTCCGATTATTCTTGATAAAATTTCACTTTCGTATGCCGAGCTATCAGGGTTTAACAATTGACATACTAATCTCCAATGTTTCTAAGTTGGTCATCAATCAAGAAAAAGATGGAAAAATTAGAGCACCAGCCTATCAGAATTCAAAATTTAGATACAAATTGAATTCAAAATTTAGATTCCAATAGAATGCAAAATTGAACAATTAGTACACCAGCTCGTCAGAATTTATGAGTGCTCAAAGGAATAGAACTGTTAAATTTTGGGTAGATTGGTACATACAGTGTAATCAAACAATTTATTGAATACATAACTCGTAGTTTTGAGTTTGAATTGTAATGTCAGTGAACTAGGTGTTCCGTTTTGTCTAGATTGGTGTATAAATTTTGCGAATTTAGTAGTAACGTGTACTTCCTGTTGAAATCTGATAGGCTAATACACAAAATCGATAGTTTTTCTACATTTTTTCCATTTCACCCAATCTTGCCAGCAAGGAACAAGACGGTTTTAAGGTGAATAAGCGTCTATAGACTATAGGCTATAGCCCAAGTATCATACTAATATAGAATCGTAATTAGTAGATAACCTAAGATAACTATATAAACTTCAGATCAGCCAGAATGATAAACATTAGAGAAGGACAAAAGTAATAAATACCTTGGATTTTGTCAAGGGGGTTGTATCATGTGAAAACTTGCACTTCTCACCCTGTAGGAAAAATATTATTGTCAACAACATGTATGCCATTGAGAATATTACTACGTATAAATAATGAAAATTAGGTTTTAAGTATTTCACCTCATTGCATCTTCCGTTCAGATAATGACGGCAATACTGGATTGTTTTTGGTTTCTGCACGGGTTGAATCTTTAACCTTTTAACACCAAGTTGCCTGTCCTTTTCAGCTCTTTTGAGTCTTTCCTTTTTCTGCAAAATTAAAATATAAACTAATCAGAGAAGCTTGAAAGACGGATGTAAGATCAAATTGATGTCACAGTAGAACACCGGCTAACCAGTGAAAGACTTCTGGAGGTTTTATTAAAAAAGGTCCATTATTGAGAACTTAAGAACAACCATCATGAAATGGACACTGTTCTCAAGTATTCATTTTTTTTTTTATCAGGAAAACAATGATGTAATAAATTATTACTGCAACCACAACTAACAGTCCTTAAAGAATGAGTGTGTACCTTCTTCTTCGCTCTCCTTTCCTGGGTCATAGGGCCTCGCTTTCTCTTTTTGTCGACACCAGCATCCTGCTATAAGTTTGGGATGAAAATCAAAATTAACTATGTATATTTTCAGGATAATTAGCAGCCATAGATCGTGCCGAAGAAAGATTTCGAAAACAACAATGACAGTAAGATGTATAAGATGATCCAACAAAGAAATAATTAACTTTTCAGCTCTCTTTAGCTTCACATTCGATAGACTACTAGTCTTAAAATATCACATTATAGTTACAGTAAATTAATTATCCATAGACTTTTTAGAATAAAAGTTAGTAAAGCTTAAGAGCATCCACGATAGTTTTGTTAAGTTTTTCTTGTTAAATACTGCCACATCATCACTTAAAATTTCTTTTAAATGACACGTGTATGTAACTTTAAGTCTCACATTATTAGTGTTTAATTTTAACAAAGTATCTATTTTTCAATTGAATATTAATAATTTAATTATACACAACTTCTATATCTAATTACAGCCCACTTCCAACAGAGAAACTATTGAACGTAATTTTACTTTATAACTCAATTAGCAAATAGAAAAAGAGGGTTGAATTCAAACAGAAGGCTGTGATATACGCACAAAATAAGATGCTATGGAGAAATGGTTGGAACGATATACAAAAGAAACAAAAAGAATAGATATACTCATATACGCAAAATAAGATGCTATGGAGAAATGGTAGGAATGATATACAACAAAAATAAAACGAATAGATATACTCATATACGCATGAAAGATCTACGCAGGAATGAAAAAGAAACTGAATTTGTGGAATTCATGGTTAAATTTGGTAGTGTTTCAAAAAAAATTGCCACATCATCAACTAAAACACTTGTTAACTTTAACAAGTTTTTTAACAATGTTAAAGTCAATGTCTACTTTAACATAACTAATATGAAGAAAAAATTGTTTGTTAACTAAATTTTTTATGTAACAAGAAGTTAGATAATATGACTATTGTAGATGCTCTAACACTAACATTTGTTATTCACTTCCCAGTAAAGAATTTATTAGGAGAAGAAGAGGAGACACCATTACAAACCAAGGGCTAGATCAATACACGAGCTATATGGGATCATTAACAAACTACAACAAATGACAGGGGAAAAAACAACGACCAAGTGGAATACATGTATATTTGTTAATTAAATGAAAGCAAGTGCATCTTCGTGTGCTCCAAAATTAACTGCAATCACTCGATAAATAAACAGAACTGTCCTGGAAATTTTGAAATCACAGTGACCTCATAATGGGAAAAGTAATGCCACAGAACTCCGTTACCACTCAAACAGATAGACCAAACTCAAAAGCAATACATTTAAGTTTCTTACATGAAAATAGCAGACAAACAGAGGAAAGTAGATAGCAATTTCTGGCCCATCATCACCATGACATATCTAGTAACCAACACCTTGATGTTCTACTTGAGTAACAACCACGAAGCAAAATCCAAACAAAACAAGATAAAACGAATGTATAAGAACTCTCATTCATGGCATAAGAGACAAAAATAATAGAAACAGTCAATGTAAGCATACCTTGTCTGTAGATAGACCCCCTTGATATGTAGTAGGACTATCTACTATATTTTCATAGCTAACAATTTTCCGGACCGTCGTCAAATGATGTTCTACATTTCTATCGTTAAACTTTGAATCTACTCCCTCACCAACCTCGTTAACAGCTGTTCCGAAAACCTTATCATGCTCGTTCTCCACTTCACCTGTCCCTTTCTCATTAGTTATATGTTCCATGTTAACAATGGGTCCAGAGGTCTGTTCATCTTCATATAAAAAATCGATCAGTTCATTATCCATCACAAAATCCCCTGAAGTTTCCCCATCTTCAATCTCTGCATCTTCCGCCACAGAAAGAGGAGAATTCACCAAACCGAAATTAGATAATGAATTTTCTAAATCCATTTGTTGTAACTCACTACTCTCTATAACTGAACTTCTTACTTCTTCATTGCTATCAAGAAGTGGAGAATTTACAGTATCACCTACATCTGCGGTACGGATAGTTTCTGAATCGTTCAATAATGATTCTACCACATAATTTCGCGATTCATTAATTGTGGTCAAAGATACAATACCATTTTCTAAACTTGTTTCTTCGAGTGAGTTTGAAATCTCAAAACCAATTTCCTGGCTAAGTTCCTTATTTGTTCTTTTTACATTGCTAAGCTCATCTGTTTCCATTTTATCATGGAGGACAGATTCAACCACGTCTAAAATGGTCGGACATGAAGCACCACCATAAATTGACCTTTTTTCAGACTCTATATTGGCTGTACCATACACCCCAGTCGCTTGTTCGAGTTCACCACTAGCGCTTCCTGCAACAAAGAAAATATTGGTGAACGTAAAAGCATAAATTTTGATTTTGTTCGTAACATAAGTAGGAAACCTCTCATGATTTTAGTTTTCTTTTAAGTGAGAGCAAATTTTAAACTGAAAACCCATTTTCGAATAGTGTAGCCAACTTTGTATCACATTTTCACTTAGAGAAGTTAATGATAATTTAACAAAAATCCAATTTTAAGTTTTTAACAATATCTAATTCATTAGTCCACATCCACATGTTAAGGTTTTTGAATTCTCAAAACAAAGTTCCAACATGACTGGGTTCCACAATTTTCTGTTAAGTTACAAAACTACAACTCAAAAGTATCATGAAATGGACACAGAATACTATGTTTTTTTTTGTCGATTTACTTACGGTCACACTTGAGGGAAAATTAGTAAAATTTTACTACTTTTTAAATAACTTTATTGTGTTTTACTGTAACAGTGAGTGAATGTTTGCTACCCGGAACAATTTGAGGAAATGCAGCCAACTTAATCTAGCGTTTTTAAGTGGAATTTATTCGAGCTTAACAAAAAAAATCTATTTCTGAATGCCATACTGATAAGTTCCATAGGGTCTGACTCCTCCATACATAAAGATACAAAACAACAGTAAACAAAGTCTCTTTGTTAGGATTAAAGACCGAATACCTTTTTCAAGACCAAGTGTCTCATTTATCTTAATTCCAAGATCAACCGCGTTTGTTTTCATTTTATTCTCATTAACATATTTGGTTATACCATCTGCATCAACGCGCAATTCAGTTTTCCTCCCTAATTCACTGCTATCACGACCTGCAGACGTAAATACATGCAAAAACACAATTTAAGTTGGTTAAACCCTGACAAAGTAAAAGAAGCTCTTCAATAGTAGAAATTTCCTTCACTAATTATTAACCTCAAAAGACATATTTATGTAGCTTGAAAACCTTGCACGGAAAGTAATTGAAGAGAAAATATTCATTCTTATTTTCATTTTGTTAACACAAGTAGGAATATTGGTCAGCTTAATTTCTTTCAAAACGAATGCATTTTTTATACCCAAAACTCATTTATCGAGCCAACTCATTATCAACCCCCCTCTCCCTATCTCTCACTAATTTCAAATTGAATATGTTCAACTTTAACAAAGGTTGCCAATAACTATGTCTATAGTCCACATCAAAATCTAATCCTCCAACAGAATTTTCGAGATGATCGAGTTTGATTATTTACTGTTAAAGAAAGAAAAGCACAACTCTCAAGGTTAGTTGTAAGTAAATTCACAGTTTATTACTCTTTTCTGGAGCAAGATCCTTATTTATCGTCTTCCCGAGGTCGACCTTGTTTGTTTCCAGTCTATCATCATTAACAGATTGAGCTACTTTTACTACTTCTGCACATGAAGCATCGACAGTCGGCAAACCAATTATCTCATTTGCATCAACGGGCACTTCAGTTCTCCTCCCCAACACATTGTTATCACCATCTGCAGTCAATAATAGCATATACACACTCACGTAAGCACAATATAACTCATTTTAGAACCTTTCAAAGCAAGCGGAATCTCTAAGAGAATTATTTTTCTTTGCGGAGTTGCTCTCTTCCACCTTATCAATCACAAATTCGCATTTTCATTATTTTGTTCTGTTATTCTCCTCGTTTGTTAATTCTATCTTATCTCACGAAGTTGGTAACACTATAGATGCCCAAAACCACTTCCCTACTATGCAGCTAAACTAAATTGTTGTAATTGTGTTCTTCGTTAGTGAAACCAATTCAAACATCACTGAGACCAAAAGCCAGACTCAATCATTTGGAAACTAAAGGCTAATACGGGTGCAGTTTTTTTAGCAACAAAGCTTATTTGAGTCTAAAATGAATACTCTCTCCATATCCATCAATTATTTTTTATATTTTTCGGACAAAAAACAGGGGCTTTAGAACAGTAGCCCTAAGCTTCAACAAACTGCTAGATTTTTTGTATATATATATAATATCTTTATTTTCCACAGCATCCAAACGGGATAAAAAACAATAACCACGAGAAGATTAAAATAGAAAAACAATCTTAAGAGCAAATGATGCCCAAACCCACTCTCAGGAACGCAGATAACTTCTTGGGAAAAAGAAAAAGAGGATAGAAAATTGACCAAAGTAAATATTAGAAAACCTTTAAAAGGGCAATTGATGAACCACCCAACAATTAATATGCAGACAAATACAGATTGACAAAAAATTAAATTAAATGGAAACAGGGTATATAACAGTGTTTTAAGTGGCGAAATCTTAGCTTAAGCGTTTTTACAAGAGCTATGCTAACAACAACGTAAAAAGTGTAATCTTTTAGCGGCCTAAAAAGCGGAAAACAGGCTTTTTAAGCTTTGAATTGAGTTTTTTTACTACACAGTGGTATATACTAAATTCCTCAAATCTGAAGCAAAAATTAATCTCATCTCAGTATGCAATATAAATTTTAAAAAAGATCAATTCAGTTAAATTGATATCATGGTATTAACTAACTTCCTAAGCTAATAAGCAGAAATTACTCAAAAAACAAAACAAAAAAAAGGGAAATAATTAAAAGGAGCAATTTATTCACAAACCCACTCTCACAAATATTAAAAATAGAACAAAGCGTTTATTCAGTTATAAAGTAAAAAAAAAAAAAAAAAGTGTCTACCCAGGAAAAACAAAATATGAAAGTAACCATCAAGGCATCAACAAAATTAATTTAAAAAGAAAAGGAGCTACGATTTAGTATAAATTACTGAATTTTTTTAAAAAATAGATAAAAATATACCTTGTTGTGGGAAAAGAGAGAGAAATCGAAGAATAGTTGAAAAAGTGTCGCTTTTAAGGTGTCTCTTTCGATGCCGTGGAAAAGGCGGCAAATTTTCCGGCGGGTTCATTTTTTAAATATATATATATATATATATATATATATATATATATATATATAGAGAGAGAGAGAGAGAGAGAGAGAAGGGTTTTTATTTTTTAATATGGTTCTGAATTTTGCTCCATTGATATTGTTTTGAAGTAAAATAACGTATCAGGTGGATTATATATGTTATATATAATTCGTTCCTATTCAATAGAACAAGACTTTCAGTTTGGTGGTGTGTATTGTGTTTTTATCATATTTGGTCTTTCTCATTGGTAATTACTATATACTGATTTCCTCAAATGAGGTAAAAAAAAAAACTATGGATTTGATCAATTAAAGTGTTTTTGTTGTAAATAATGGATTGTCCATTGAGTTACATATCATTTTAGTATGAGCATTTGCTCATTTGTATGTTACAACCTTTTCATTTCTTGTCATTAATATTTGGCTTGTAACCTTCAAACCTCTAGCATATATAAAGAGGTTGTGGCTATGGAGTTGGTACACCTACAACACACTTGAATATATATGTTTTGGCTCTCATTATCTCTCTCTCTTATTACACAAATTATTGAGCTAATTTGGCGTAAAACACGTTATCGGCACTTTTCTCGAAAAAACAGTAAAATAAAATAAAATTTAGAGCATTCAAATACAAGGTAGAAGAAATTTTGGGTATAAACCTTGGAGAATTATTGGGTATAAAACTTTTGAAAGTTTTGGGTAAAAATTTGTTCTATCGGTCTTCATCAACATACGTGTGAAAGGTACACAAATTTATATCTCTTTATTTGTCATAACACTACTAATTGCATGAAAAAGAATGATTCGTAGTTTACTAACATGTTAAAAACCGTAAATAATATATTCATACTTGATTAGTGTAATCTACAAATGTAAAATAGTGGTATGTTCTAAATTATTCATGTAAAAAGTAGCCTTTCATGTATGTGGAACTTGTATGAATAAATATACCGCCATGTTATGCCATAAATTTATGGTCTTATTCTAGCCAAAAGCAATTTTTTTTTTGTTTCGTAGTGATTGATTGTATAGTAACAATTCTACAATTGAAATTGTATTAGAAATTGCATGATTAATCAAGAATAAAACCGAAAATTTCATGTTTAGAATGTATATCACCTGATAGATGATTTATTTTGATAAACAATGGCTATTATAACCCATGTATATCACTTATATAACAAGTTAAAACTTGTATGTGAATCTGTCCGATCAAAACTGTCACTTTTAGAACACTGCAGGACCATTCTGAAATTTTCTAAAACATAGGACCAGCGCTGTAATTATCTTAAACTACTGGATTGCCTCTGTAAATTAGCTAAAACTGAATATAGTTTCTCTTATTTACACCCGTAGTACATGTAGTTCTCCCTTTTACACAAAAACAGTATATATGTATTAATTTGCTCATGTTTGGTCCAAATTACACATAGTCATGTTTTAAAAAAAAACGGAAATTGCATGCTTTAATGATAAATCCAAATATTAATTAGTTTCTGAAACATGTAACTTAAATCATTATTTCTGGAATATGATAATTACTATTTGTGTGACATGAATTTGTAACATTAAGATACTTAATGGCTAGTAATTAAATACTTAGAGTTATAAAATAAAAAAATTATAACTTAGGTTACTAGTATATAGTAATTAATGTTTAAGGGTAGTAACAAATGTACGTTACATGTGTAAATCCCTTCATTTTTTTTGTAAGTCCAAATCATGTATTAATGTAGGATGATTAAATGTACATTATCATAAAATTGACCTATCCCGCATGTTAATTTTGCTAATATATGATATTGTTAAGGTGCAAATATGTGTGATGAATTGTACTTAATATTCGATAGGATTGTATCGTAGAATTTGATTAAATTGAGAACACCTATGCGAACACTCTCATATTAGTTACGGTTAAAATAAATTTTATCCTGCATGGAATAAGATTTTGGTAATACATGCGTGAATCTGCATATGATTGTTAAACATGGCTTGTTAAATTAAATGTGATTGAATTTTTTTAAGCCTATTTCTATTTAACGAATTGAATATGTGAGCTTAAAAAAAATTTTTGTGAAAAAATTTGCGAAACCGGTATATATTCACATTTAAGTTGGAATAATTATGAATCTTCCCCAAATAGGCTCACCTATTTGGATATGATGTCTAGGAAAGATAAAGGCGGAAGTCGCTCTCCTAATGAGGTCGGTTTTTAAGAGGCATTCGTGCCCACCCCCCTCACCGTCTTTCCTGGTCGTGTTCAAGTAGAGCTACCGAAAGGGGTTGAGTAAATAATAAGTTCCCCGAATGTGTCTATATAGGTGTATTTTCGCTGAATTGGTGTCTCAGTATCGGCCCGTTGTTCGATTAGTGAGTACCTATTCAAATTGAAAGCAAAACTAGTATTTTTCGAACCTGTCAATTCGAAACAAGTTTGTGCTTATGCAAACCATAAACATATAAACCTGTTGATTTATATGATTACTAATCCAGTATTTTTCTCCCGTTGTAGAAAAATGTCAATCAAACTTGATTTTCCGATCCTCGATGCCGCTGGCAAGAACTATTTGGACTGGACTCAAGATATCCAGAACCATCTAGATGCCCAAGGCTTGTTGGACGTCATCTACGCTGAGGATGAACGTGAAGTGGAAGTGTCGCGTGAAATGAATGCGAGTGCGATGATTCTGTTCCGCCGCCACTTATCAGATGCAATGAAGTCTGAGTTCATAGCGATCACCTCACCGAAGATGCTGTGGGACTCTCTCAGAGAGCGCTTCGACCATCAAAAGACCATATGGCTTCCTGAAGCCCGCCATGATTGGCTGAATCTGTGATTTCAGGACTTCGAGAGCGTTACGAAATATAATGCTGAAGTATGCAGGATTCGTGCTCTTCTCCAGTATTGTGGTGAAACATTAACCGACAATGACTTGCTGGAGAAGACCTACACCACATTTCCTACCTCTGACAACTTGCTCCAAAAGCAATATCGTCAGTCTAAGTATACCAAGTTCCCTGAGCTCATCACCCAGCTGTTATTGGACGAGAAAAATAGCCTCGTTTTAATGAGGAACAACAATTCTCGTCCTGCTGGGACAAAGGCTATTCCAAGGCCTGATGCTTATACTGTTCGTGGACCACCTCCACGATATGGGAACCGAGACAAGGGCCAGTCGTCCCGTCAGCCAAGGAATCAAGGGGAGCGTAATGCTCGCCCAGCCAAGCGAGGTTTGGATAATCGTCCGAACCGAAGACCTTTGGCTCCTAGGCAGTCTCGTGGTAGGAAAAACAACAACAGGGCCAGTCGTCCCAAAGCAACAGAAAATGCTCAAGCGTAAATTCTGTGCTACAAATGTGGTGTTTATGGTCATATGCAAAGGACCTGCAAGGCAACTCCCCAAGAAGTTCAAAACTATCATAGGGGTAGAAATGTCGAAGCAAATATGGTTGAAGCGAGCGGAAAAGAAATTCTTGAGACCCCGGACTTCGTGGCTCAAATGGAAGAATACAAAAAAAATTCTTCATTTTTCGTTAATAATTGAGCACTTGTTTAGCTCTTGGATTATGTTTTTAATTTCCATTCGGATTATGTTTTTTCCTTGGATTTTGTTTCTTTTGGATTATGTGGTTTTGCATTATGAATAAATTTTTTTCGCAATAATTTAAAGTTATTTCGTTAAGCGATTCCTTTATTAGTGTAACCAACTTTAAATTATTTTTACTTTTAGACATGAATTGTGGGGCAGTTGATTGTCTGGCTGATAGTGGTACTACACACACTATCTTAAAAGATAAATGCTATTTTATCAACTTTACGCCTAAAGTAATCTCAGTGACAACAATTTCGGGCCCGTCGACCCTTGTTGAAGGCTTTGGTAAAGCCCAAGTCTTGTTGTCAAATGTTACTCTTTTGACCATATCTGAGGCCTTATATTCTCCGAGGTCCAGTCGAACCTTGTTGAGTTTTAAGGATATCCGAGAAAACAAGTTTCATATTGAAACTGCTCGTGAAAATGGTATTGAATACCTTTACATCACCTCCACTCAATACGACCAAAAGCGTATTTTGGAGAAGTTGAGATGTCTTTCAAGTGGTTCGTATGTTACCACGATACGAAACATTGAAAGCAATCTAATCATTCGGCGGGCGCCGATTGATGAGAGCATTTATATGTTATGGCATGACCGGCTGGGACACCCGGGTCAAAATACGATGCTTCGAACGATGAACGCATCACATGGGCATCCTCTTGGAGGAAAAAATTTTGTGATCAATCCGAAAAGCCTATGCCAAGCATGCTCTATTGGAAAGACAAATCTCAAACCAATTCACGTGAAACCTACAAAATTGGTTTCCCAATTCCTTGAACGAATTCAAGGAGATATTTGTGGACCAATCCAACCAACATGCGGACCATTTAAATATTTCATGGTTTTGGTTGATGCATCGACAAGATGGTCACACGTAGCTTTGTTGTCCACAAGAAATGCAGCGTTCCTAAACTCCTTGCCCAGATTATTAAGTTGAGGGCTCACCATCCGGATTATCCAATAAAGTCTATTAGACTTGATAATACCGCGGAGTTCACATCAAAAACTTTCGATGATTATTGCATGACGTTGGGAATTGATCTTGAACATCCAGTTGCTTATGTTCACACCCAAAATGGTCTTACAGAAGCTTTCATTAAGCGTTTGCAAATGATTGCGCGAACTTTGGTAATGCGCACCAAACTTCCAATTTCTGCATGGGGCTATGCAATTTTGCATGCTGCTGCGTTGGTCTGTCTGAGGCCCATGACCACCCAACCACTATCTACGTACCAGTTGGTAACCGGATATGAGCCCGATGTCTCACATTTACGCGTGTTTGGGTGCTTAGTCAATGTTCCAATTGAGCCGCCAAAGCATTCAAAATTTGGACCTCAGAAACGACAGGGAATATATGTCGGTTATGAATCCCCGTCCATAATACGCTATTTAGAGCCCTTGACAGGCGATCTCTTTACCGCTAGACATGCGGATTGTGACTTTGATGAGACACTCTTCCCGTCGTTAGGGGGAGAAATGCATGTTAACGTCGATAAGGAACGACGTGAATTAACGTGGCATGTACCCACTATGTCTCATCTAAATCCCCCAACTGCACATAGTGATAAGAAGTGCAGAGAATCCTAGGTCTGCAAAATGTTGCAAATCAAATGCCAGACACATTTAATGACCTAGCGAATGTCACGAGATCACATATACCTGCTGCAAATGGTACCCACTATGTCTCATCTAGATCCCCCAACTGCACATAGTGATAAGGAAGTGCAGAGAATCCTAGGTCTGTAAAATGTTGCAAATCAAATGCCAGACGCATTTAATGACCTAGCGAATGTCACGAGATCACATATAACTGCTGCAAATGTGCCTGCAAGGATAGACGTTCCTGTGAGATGCCATGTTCATGTTGAACATGTTGCTCCGGTTGTACCCACCGAGCAAAGGACGCTGCCGTCGGCCTTCCAGTCCGCCGCTCTTCCCAAGAAAAGAGGAAGACCGGTTGGTTCCAAGGATGTTCTGCCTCGGAGGAGGAGAAATCCTGTTGCATCCGTTTTGCCACATGAGATCATTAAGGATCACGGTGATGTATTAGAGGAGCGTGTTCCTGATGTAACACCAGTTCCTAATCATCCCGATAACCTCGAAATATCCGTCGAGTATACTAGTTTAGACGATATTTTGAAGCGAAACGAAACTGTCATCGATGATGTGTTTATATACGCAGTGGCCACTGACATTATGAGCAATGATGACATGGAACCACGTACCGTTGCTGATTGTCAGTGAAGAACGGACTGGCCTCAATGGAAACAAGAAATCCAGGCTGAATTGGATTCCTTCACGAAACGAAGAGTGTTTGGACCTGTCGTTCCAACACCACCCAATGTTAAACCAGTTGGTTATAAATGGGTTTTCGTAAGGAAGTGTAATGAGAGTAATGAGATTGTTAGATACAAAGCTCGCCTAGTGGCGCAAGGCTTCTCTCAACGCCCTGGAATTGATTATGAGGAGACGTATTCTCCCGTAATGGATGTTATAACGTTCCGCTACTTAATCAGTTTAGTAGTTTCCGAAAAACTGAATATGCAGCTCATGGATATGGTCACAGCTTATCTCTACGGGGATCTGGACACAGAGATATACATGAAAGTCCCTGAAGGACTGAAGTTGCCTGAATCAAGTAGTTCCCGGCCACGGAACACATTCTCTATTAGGCTGAGACGTTCACTATATGGATTGAAACAATCCGGACGGATGTGGTATAACCGTCTAAGTGAATACTTGATCGGCTTGGGATATGTTAATGATGAATTATGCCCATGCGTGTTCATAAAGAAATCCACTTCAGGATACGCTATTATCGCAGTCTATGTAGATGATATGAATCTCATAGGAACCTCGAAAGAGTTGTTCGAAACTGCCGAACTCCTAAAAAAGGAATTCGAGATGAAAGATCTTGGGAAGACACGGTATTGCCTCGGCCTGCAGATCGAGCACCGTAAAGATGGAATTTTAGTCCATCAAGAAAATTACACCCAGAAGGTGTTGAGACGGTTTAGTCATCACGACGCAAAACCGTCATCCACTCCCATGGTCGTCCGCTCTCTAGACATTAATAAGGAGCCCTTCCGTCTAAAGGAGGACGATGAAGAGATATTAAGTCCTGAGTGCTCATATCTGGGTGCAATAGGCGCACTATTGTACTTGGCTCAATGTACTAGACCGGACATCTCGTTTGCTGTGAATTGTCTAGCTCGACACAGCACCGCGCCAACACGCCGCCACTGGAATGGCATTAAAGACGTCTTCCGTTACCTTAAGGGTACTACGGATATGGGTTTGTTCTATCCCTACGTGTCAACGAGTGAGTCCAACCCCCTTGGCACTCGAAATAACACGACCCTTGTCGGTTACGCCGATGCGGGTTACTTATCAGACCCGCATAAGTGACGATCCCAATCTGGTTATGTCTTTACCATTGGGAACACGACGATATTGTGGAGGTCTCGTAAACAGACCTTGGTGGCTACTTCGATGAACCACTCTGAGCTACTCGCGCTCTATAAGGTGACTAGAGAGTGTGTATGGCTTCGAGCAGTTATTGGCCATATTCGAAGTACGTGTGATTTAGCTTATGATCCTGATGAACCAGTTGTTATTTATGAGGACAACACCGCTGTTATTGATAAAGCAAAGCATGGTTACATCAAAGGTGATACCACCAAACATATCTCGCCAAAGTTGTTCTTTACACATGAGAAACAAGCGCTTCAAAAGATTGAAGTTAAGCATATTGGATCAGAGAATAATCACGCAGACTTGTTGACTAAGTCACTGCCAAAGTATTCATTTCAGAAACATGTCAAAGCAATTGGTCTTAGGAAGCTCTCTGAGCTATCTTAAAGTGACATGTCCTTGCACCCTGTCGTGTGTAAGTGAGGGGGAGCATCCTGATGTATGCTCGATTTCTCAGACACTAAATCGAGAAAATCCTCACTAATGATGGCCTAAATCAGGGGGAGTATCCAGTCGAATACTTCTAATCACAGTGTACTTTTTTTTCCTCGATCAGAGGTTTTTCCCATCGGGTTTACTCTGACAAGGTTTTGATGAGGCACTTTATGTATGTGGTTACCCCTATTGTTCTAACCAAATCGTACTCTTTTTGTCCTTCACCTAAAGGTTTTTCCCAATGGGTTTTCTCTTGCAAGGTTTTAACGAGTCGTTTGTTAGTGGTTAGCTCGTACCAACAAGCTACAAGACGAAGGAGCTCAAATGTGATTAAATATACTTTTGGACATCCAAGGGGGAGTGTTGTAAATAATGGATTGTCCATTGAGTTACATATCATTTAGTATGAGCATTTGCTCCTTTGTATGTTACAATCTTTTCATTTCTTGTCATTAGTATTTGGCTTGTAAACTTCAAACCTCTAGCCTATATAAAGAGGTTGTGGCTATGGAGTTGGTACACCTACAACACACTTGAATATATATGTTTTGGACCTCATTATCTCTCTCTCTCTTACACAAATTATTGAGCTAATTTGGCGTAAAACAGTTTTGAATATTTTAATGAAGATCAATTGTTGTGGCTCGAAGAACAAACAAGCGTGTTTTGACCTAATTTCATTAACAAGAACTGAGGTAAAAATTAAATACTTTAATAACAAGCATTTTTGAGCTAAGCTCATTATTAATAAGAACTGGAGTAAAAATTAAGAACTTTAATAACAACCGTATTTCGAATTTGTACTAAGGTCATCTACATTATAGCTATGAACTAATTCCACTACGAAGAAGATGACAAAAGCATAAAACACCCACCATCATCACCATTGAAAACTATTATAATGTTTTTTTGAATTAAATTCACGCATAATGTTTTTACTAAATGAACTATGAAGATTGAAGATAATACAAACATAGGACACCATCATCCCCACTAAAATTCAATAAAAGAATTCTATTTTGATATTTGAGAAGAAATTTTGATGTGTCAAGGAGTACACACAATTAGCTTTTCACCGGTTATGTAATCGAGCAAAAATGAGTTCCATGAAAACACATGTATTGGATCACCTATGTTTTATGAACTTAACACCGAAAAATCTAAAAAATGTGAAGATAAATCAAGAGATAACGAGTTTCGGAATTCACCAAATCCTAATTGATTATGTGATTTCTAATTATTATTACTATGTCTAAGTCCGACCTCACAAATTTGACCACTGAATCAAACGTTTTTTTATGAGCGAAGCTCATCAAAAAAAAAAAAAAAATCAACTCCGGACCAACTATTCTAAATAGATTTGTCAATGCCCAATTCATACGGTATCCGAATACACATACAATGCAATTTTTTCTTCAAAACTGAGTAGTAATAAAAAAAAAGGAGAAGCAGGGACTAAAACTGAGAAAACATTTATTTAAAGGCCCAAAACATAAACGAGAGAAACTCAACCTAACAATTATACAAAACCCAAAGGCCAAAACCCTCCTTTCTGATTCACACAGAGTTAAGAGAGAGAGTCACACACACACACACACACACACATATATATATATATATATATATATATATAGAGAGAGAGAGAAGGAGGATGGTGGTGCGTTTGAGACTGGCTCGTTTTGGGTGCAAGAACAAGCCTTTTTATAGGGTAATGGCGGCGGATAGCAGGTCCCCTCGAGACGGCAAACACCTCGAAGTTCTCGGTTATTACAATCCTCTACCTGGTAACTAACACCTTTTCACTTATATATGTATGTATGTATGTATACACATACATACACACACTGACACACACATGTGATACACAGTTTATATTAATCTATTGGTTGATGTAGTAATCCACTGTTTGGTTTACATACTTTATTATATACATGCGATCATACACCGTGTCGGGACTTAAATTCTAAGAAATGTTTTTTTTTTCATAACTATAGGGGTACTATAATGCTAAAACCGATAAAAAAGATTCAGTATACTTGGTAAAGATCGGTTTTTTCTCAATATGTTTTTGGGTCTCTTTTGCAAAAAAGTTATGCTATAACAATTGGCCCCCATTTTTCCAATTGATTTGCTTGGTTTATATGGATATTTAGGAGTGTGGGTATAGAGATTCAAAATTCTTTGATGACATTTCAGCAAACTAAAATTCTGCTTGTGTCTTTTTTTGTTGGGATTTAAAAGCTGTTTCCTTTTTTCTCTTTCAATTTGTTGGTCTAATCCACTCCCTGGTATACATATACAAATACATATGTCCTATGTACGTGAGATACGTGTTTTATTCGTTCAAAAAAGGTTATGGTAATGATCCTACTTTTTTGAATGTGGTTAATTAAGGGTATTATAGCGGTTCTCCCTCAGTTTCCTTTTGACTTGCTTGATTTATAGAGGAATTCAGGAACGTAGAGAGATTTGAAGCTTTGCTGATAATTTTTGTAAAATTAAATCTTGTTGGTGCCTTTTCTTTTGTTGGGTCTCAAAGCTGTTTCTTTTTCACCATTCAATTTGTTGGTCTAATCCACTCCGTGGTATGAATATACTTATACTTATACACATACATAAATACATACTAATCCTTTCATCGGTTATATCCTTTGAAGAAAATAATGTTATTGGTTCTCTTTATCTGGGTGTCGGTTAAGTAAGGGTATCATAGCAATTGTCCATAATATTTTTGCTTGGTTTATAGAGGGACTTAGCTGGGTAGAGATATATGAAGCTCTGTGATGATATTTTAGTAAAATAACATGCTTCATATACTTGCATATGTATATACAAACTACTATTAATCAGTTCTATTTCCATTGGAAAAGGTTTTTTTTATATTGATTCTCTCCATTTCGGTGAGGGTTAGTTGTATTCATTCTGCCCCATTTTTTTAATTGATAGCTTGAGTTAGAGCAAGTAAGGGAAAAGTAATGGATGAATCGGGTCTATACATGAAATCAGCGTGTCTATCGACTAGGATTTTTTATTTTACTGTATAATTTTCGGGTGGGACCACAAAGGTCCTCGTTCCGATACACGTTTTTATTGGTTTTGGCATATGAAACATAAGTGCACCTGGTCTACTGAATACTTAGCTGAAAATTTAGGGTAGTAGTGTTCTAAAAAGCACGTGCAGGCAAAAATTTAGGCGGTAGACGACAAATAAGCGCCCAGATGTTACGCGCTAGGCGACTTGTTTCTGCCTAAAACCCACTTGCGACTTTTAAAACGTATGAATCCCTTTGTAGAGATTTTAGTAAAACTAAAACTCTTTTTTTTCCCCAGGGGATTTGGTAGCTCTAATTGTTGGTATAAATATGGTGACTTTCTTTTGTTTGGTTATCAAGAAAATTGGTAAAAGTATTTGATAAAGTAGCTGGAATATCGAGAAAATTGGTAAAAATGTTTTATAAAATGGGTAGAGTATCGAGAGAATTGGTAAAATATTTCATAAAATGAATAGAAGTGTAGCTCATTGTTTTATGGTGTTTAACACTAAAGAGGTGTAGGATTTCAACGCAGATTATATGAAATAAATCTGGCAGCCCTACGAAATTATGCTTATATGACGTGCATAATGATTTGACAGTAATAGTTTGGTAGTCTTGGCTACATTTTGGAAGTAAAGAAGTTTTTTACCATCGCTGAAATTTGTGTTCGTCCTGGTATTAACTTTTTTAATTTTGTGGTCAGCAAATCAATTAACCCGGATTTAGGCCAGTCAGCTTAACGTTATGCAACTTATAAGCAAAAAAATAACCGAGCTTAAAAGCTGTGACAAACATTCTCATAATCTGATTTGATCTTGTTGGTTTCTGATTTCACTTTGGGAGAGTGAGTTTGAACCTTTGCCTGGTATGAATAAATGTCATTTTTCTTTTGGAATTAAAAAACAAGTGAATATTGGTAAAACACTATTTAATATAATAACACGAAAAAAAGCTGCTTTCATATTGCAAATTTCTTTCCTGTTATTCTTCTTGAAATTCAGTGGTTAAAGCTTTGAAGTCTGGTTTATGAAACTTCTTTTGATACTATAAAATTTTCTTCTTGGCTTAATCAATTTATGTCATTTTCTATGCAAGGATAGACCTAGGAAAAGGGGCTTAGTAAAATATGTCGATAAATCTTTCTGAAAATTTGTTTTCTGGAAATTTTTCCCTTGGTGCATCCTCCAACCACGACTTAAGGGAGCTCAATGAATTGAAATTATGAATACCTTGGTTTTTTACCTTTTTTGTAAAAACATTCTTCTACTTGTGCGCATTTTTTAATTTATCATTTCTTTTGTGGTGTTTTATTTATGCAGGTCAAGATGGTGGTAAACGAATGGGTCTTAACTTTGACCGAGTGAAGTAAGTAACTAAAACTTTTTTTCGGCTTTCGTTTTCGTGATTATATTTCCTTATTTACTAGCTAGTTGTTGCTTTTTATAATTTTTGTTAATAAGTAGTTTGATTAATTATATTTCTAAATACCAGTGATCCGCATAGAATGTGGACAGACCAAGCTAGATTGAAAAGTAACTTGTTGAGCTTCCTTGCTTTCTGCAATGACTGGGTCCGTCATACTTCATATTATAAGCTTTTTTAGTTGTTGCGGTGTTCAGCTGAAGCTTATGAATTCAATTTCTGTAGGCAGTAAAAGGTAGAAAGGTTTTTTACACAAGCAGGCTTTGGTTGAATGGTACACACACATATGTTATGTAGCACATACATAATATTATATATATACATATATATAATATTGTTATTATCGTTCATATGTTTGCAACAATTTTATCTGCATGTGTGATGTGTCATGCATCCAGTGTCGCTTGTTGAGAAAAGTTCCACTGTCAGTGTATTTCTGGTCATATAACTGCATTGTCTCTCCATGACAAATAATTAGCTTTGTAAAGTTTTAGAGACATAATAATGCTGTAAATTTTCAAATTTCCTAAAGTATAAGAACATGGGTATTTGATAATTTGCCATTTGAATTCTGACATCTGCTGCTCCTTAATGATTGGGAGTAACGCCAAAAAAAGGGCAAGTTTCAACTTTCAAATTCCAATACCTAGAAATTGAGCTGCTTATTAAAATCTTACTCTTTATAAACAAGTGTTACATGTAGCTGGTTACTTGATAACATGCTTGGAATCGTGAATATCACGTGCGGTTATCTCTTTAGATATTAGTCGGAATTTTGTACAGCAAGACCTATCTTTCTTGGTGTTTAAGTCAGTTTCTTTATAATTTGTGGGATGTTTTTGAGGCTTTTCGCTTATCAGTTTCACTCATTACGGGAAAAAAGATGCTGACAAGCAAATAATTGAATTAAACAAGAAAACAGAAACTTGTCATGGGTTTTGGGTTTATACATTTTAATTATAAAGTTCAATATGGTTCTTGTTCATAATTGCTCTCCATGTACAAGTACAATTTTTTTTATCGTGACAATCAATGCCTTGTGATTTTGAGAGTGGAGCTGCTGAACCCATTGCCTATAACTTTCCTTAAAGGCTTAATCGCCTTTCCTAATAATCTGCCAGGTTTTTGGTAAACATCTTATTATTCAATTTCTTGGTTTCCTATATTGTATTGGCATTTTAGTCTTTCTGATCTAATCCAAGTTCATCATTTTAATGTAATGGACTTAGTTTCTGACCGAGTCTCAGCAGATTTTTCTGCACCTAAACTTCGATTCTTCTATATTTCACATTTGCCATTGAAATACTAGTATTGAACTTCGTTTCTTTATGATCTTCTAACCAAAATTAACACTGCTGCAAATGTTGCTTTTATCTAGAGAATCCTGTATTTTCGTTTGATGGGTTCGTTTTTATGTTCAGAAATTAGAATCGATTCACAAATTTTTCGTTGGTTCAGGTTTCTATTGTGTCTGGACAATGTCTTTAATTGTTTTACATTATTTGGCAGACCCTTCCTGTAATTTATTCCTGAGAAAATTGTCGATGATGCTTCTCTCTTTTCCAGATACTGGATATCTGTTGGTGCTCAGCCTTCAGAGCCTGTTCAGCGCCTTCTATTCAGGGCAGGGGTTCTACCGCCTCCACCTATGGTTGCTATGGGACGCAAAGGTGGGTTCAGAGACACTCGTCCCATTGATCCGATGACTGGACGATATCAGCCAGTGCCAGTGGTGACACCAGCAAAAGCCTTGGTGTGATGGAACTTGTTTTTAAAATGTTTTTCCATCTTTGGTATTGGAACTTATTTTTATGTTTCTGATGGAACTTATTTAGACTGTAATGCTATCATAAATTCAGTTGCTAGAACAATGTTTGTCATGGCAGTATTGTCCCATTGTGTTTGTTACCATGTTATATAACACACCTGTCTTAATCCGTTATACATTCCTTGTGAGACGGATGAAAAAAACAAGTTGTGTTGTACGGTTTTTGTGTTTACGCCTCAGAATGAAACGCAGTGGCTAAAAAATGTAGTATTACATTTAATTTGACTTTAATCTTCGTAATTTATTTGGGTAGGGAGAATGTATTGTTCGGTGTTCACAGATAGAAGGGAGAAAAAGTGTGACTGTGTCTATGAGGCAAGAGGGAATACGAATGAGAAGTTTTAATATAGTCGACTGGAACTTAAAAAAATTCCAGCGTGACAACTTGCGTACAACAAAAGTATCTATAGGTGACCGGCCAAAAATTCTCCCCTTAATTCAAAGCTCCGAAACACTAAAAAAATGACTAATCAATAAATTCTAACTTGGAACATCAAGCATCAAAAATCTCGAAATCCATAATTGAAGCTATATAATCAGCTATTTCCCTCAAAAACAAAACTACAACTTTTCTTTATTACTAAAGAAAACACATGTTTAGTTCTCAAAGCCCTGCTCTAACCTGAAAACATCACAAAGCTACCATAGAAACATTGAAAAACATGTAAGCAGCTTTAAAAAACATCAAAAAGTTTATGTTTTTATCCACTATCAACTAGTTGACATTCAACAATTAGATTATTGACATCCGTCGCCAAGATAAGATTAAAATCAATCATCCCTGCAAATTATGATTTAAGATAAACTGTTTTACTTTTATGCCGTAATTATCATCTGTTTTTTTTTTTGTCTTGTAACAGATACATATAAAAACAACAAATTCAATAAACTAAAAGTTAAACCAACCAAAATCGCTAGGAAAAACGGATAAGCCCAAAAGAAAGCTAAAAAGTAACATCATTACAAAGAAAAAAAACAGTATGAAATAACGAAATTAAGCATAACCATAATAATGACAGTAGTTGATCATAGAAATACATTAAAGATTATGTTAATTGAAATTCCAGACTTACTGAGATGAACTTGTGGAGCCGCGACGAAAAATCAGATTTGGTTTTCTTAGAGTTAGGGATTAAATTTGGGGTTTTGTTGTGGTTACCGTAGTTACAGGAGCGTGGAAATATAGTATAGCAAAGAGAGAAAGAAGACGGGGGTGTGGAAACCGCATCCGAGGCTTTGAAGCATCCACGGTTAATACGAGTACATTTCATCTTGAAAACATTTTTATCGATAAAACAGGGTAAGTTACCGTTTTGCTATTTCTCTCCGCTTGAGGGGTAACATGACCTCAAGTGGTGAATTTAATCTAAGATGGTTATGATACATGTGTTCAATTGAATCATCATTTTCAGTGGGGAGATGAATTATTTTTATAACTAGTTCTTTTTGTTGTTGATGAGAATCATGAAGAAAACTGTTCTAAAAAAATGATTTGCGTATGGTGATCATAACAACTAATGCATGTCAATCAACATTAAAACCCAAGATTTGTTATTTAAGTTTGCACAAACACACATCGATCACACTTAAGACATCCCAGTCACTATCTAATAAGCCTTTTCTTTTAGGTAGCTATGAGATTAAAGTTAGATAGCACAAACTCAAACTCTAATAATCATATCATCGTAATTCAACCATATTGTTCAGGAGACAACTGTAAATATCCAAAATAAATACTAAATTAAACACCAACATTACTATAAGTGGTATCATAGAAGGGTAGCTAATTAAAGATGGATTACATAAAATAGAAGGGTTTCGGCAAATCGGAAGCAAGCCATGTAGTGTGACTCGATCTCTTGAAACTTACCACCACGTTGTCGCAGAATACAATTTTGATTTTCCAAGAAGAACCCTCGTTGTTATTAAACTTTAAAATAAAATAAGCGGCTAGTGAAACCGTAATAGAACCTTTCTTCTGATCGTTCAAAAATTTCTCCACCACGTCTTTGCCACCCAAGTTCTGTGTCGAGAAAGACATGTTGGAGGAAAACAAAATGTTATAATCCTTCTTAACAGGCTGAGCCAGATTGTAGTGATCCAAATCACTAGCAACTAACACCATGCCATCATTGTGATGATGGGCATGGTTGTTATAGAAGAGACTGAGTGTAAAGTTCTTGAAATAGACAGTTGTACTAGGTCGGTTTGGGTTCGAAATGGCGATTGTGAGGTGCCAGGTGGCGGAGTGGGTTTCGGAGAGAGTGGTAGCGGTGCAAGACATTAGGGTGATATTTGGGTTTTTCGGGTGATATAATTTGTGATGGCGTGGGATCAGTACTATAGCTGCAACAACAATGACAAAGCAGAAGAAGAAATAGATGTATTTCAACGATGGCCCGGTGGTGCCGGGACGGTGGCTATTAGTCATAGCTGCTCAGAGAGAGGGTGGTTTAGTGGGATACTGTGTGAAGGAGTTGATTGACCGAACTCAAAATACTTGTGTGTTTAAACCTCTGTCGATATGTTCTTTTATAAGTTCAGGAGTTGCTGTGTTTTAATTGGAACTATCAGGGTAAGGTAAAAAAAATTCACTTAGAAGTTAACCTATAGCCTATAGGACACGTTTATGTGATCAATGGTTTCTTACTAAACGGAAATTTAGTAACTTGAAAAATTTGCAAAAAAACGACTTAGATGATTGAGGTTTGTTATGATGATACTTATTCTTTTGATTAGGCCCTAGGGGTATGGGTATATTGAGGGGTGGTTGAATTTGTTCGATTTTGAAAAATTAGTCTGATTCAGATTTACGAATTCTAAAAAGTGACTTTCGATTCAATTTTCTCTCGTGTCATTTCGTAAATTTTGAATTAATAAATTTGAATCAGGCAAATTTGTCGGGTTGGTTTGGGTTGCAAATATGAAGGGGCTGGTTTTGGCTCCAAATTTTCTAGTCCTTCGGACAGTGCCGACCCTGTAGGTTTACCCGCATGGCTCGCTACTTAATTTTTTTATAAATAATTTTCCACCCTTTTAGTAAGTTGTGCAACAATTTAAGTGAATATTATGGGTTAGTTGACTTACTAGGAGGTCTCTTTTTCTAAACCATAGGTCCCTCATAAATTCGATTGGAAATCAACTAAGTTTCTAACCATTCTGCTACATACGTTGTTTGTTCATATATATGTAAAAAAACAAAAAACGGCACTCCAACAAACTCGAGTCCTAGTACGTTCGTCTGGTTTGCCTTCCACAAGATCGGTGCTGCCTTCCGATATTGAAGTGGTTTAGGATTGAGTGTAGCATGTTTCAACTCAAACCATCTGCAATCCTACCATCAATATTACATTCTGGTAAGACTCAGAGGCCATATAATGATAAAATCGTTTGCGTACTAGGAAAAAGTACATTAAAGAGGTAGATTGTATTATAAAGGTAGGTAGATTGTCATTACTTGGTCAAAAAATTAATTTGATAAGAAAAACAACCCATCTTTTATATCAGAGTCATTGATTATTAAATGTTAAATGCCCAAAAAATACAATTAAACAAAACATAACTATTACATACAATTAAAACATCGTTGATACATGTACGTTAAAAGAAAACTACTACATGACTATACGTATATGGTATTTTATTTATTTTTCTCCATAATTACACTTGTTTCCAATATCCATTGCCGCTTTTTCCCTTACGGTATGTGAATCTCTGTTGATGGTAGAGAATATATCACCGGAAATTCGTTTCAGAACTGTTTTAAATTTTTTGGGAAACGTTTTCGAAACGTTCGGGAAAGTTAAGTATAATATGGTAAATTCTCACATAATACTTTTAATAAGTCTAAATGTCTAATAATATGAAAATAAACTTTGCTAAAATTGTAATTAATCTTTTATCATACAATTTTGCTTTTAAACTTGAAAAAAATGAATTACAACAAATTGAAAGAAAATTACAAAAAGAAAATAAATAATAATTAAATAATTATATGTTTAATTATCATTTTTTTTAGCTATTATATTTCATAAAGTGTAAAATATTGAGTATTTTTTCATGTTATAGTGTGGAAATCATAGAGTCATGTAAGTTCTATAAAAGTTTTATTTATATATATACTAGTATTTTGTTCTAAATTTTAGTATTAAACAGGTGTCATGCATATTTGTTTCAAATCTTACTATTATTTAAGTAAAGACCCTCTTACAAGACGTTGATACAATTTTCTTTTAAAAAAAAAACCCAATAAATAGAGAAATTAGAAAACAAGAAAAAAGAAGATACACCGGTAAAGTAAAAAAAAAAAACTATCATGTTCCATTTCAAAATCTAAAACTGCCGTTCCATTTTATAGCTGTCTCTTTATTTATTTTCTATTTTATCATTATATATGCGGGTTTCTTTCCCCTCTCTCTCTTACTACAAAAACCAGAAAAATATTGAAAAACAAAGCAAAAATTTATCATGATTATGCCCAATGATACATGTAATACCATTTATCTCCATTTATTTTACTTTTACACATCTTTATCCCATTTATTATTCATATTAAAATATAGATTGCAGCGTATTTTGTTATTACACGTATGTATGCATATAGTAAAAATAAATTTAAAACAATTTATTATTAAAACGTAACAGAAAATGATACGTTACACCAACTAACGCATGAACGAGTTAGGTTAGTATATAAATATGTTTTCCGTCTTTGTTTCAACCAGAAACCTTGCCTTTAATTCTTCTCTCATTAATTGCATTTTCCTTCATTTTAGCTCAAATTGTTTGGCTTTACAGTTTACAACACTTGGGGAAATTTTCTTTCCTACCTGCTTGCTTATCAAAAATAGTCACCGAGTAATGACACACTGTAAAGTTTTATTTATATATGGATCATGCTATTTACATAACTGGGACACTTCAGACCATATTTTCTTAGGTGGGTCCCTCCAGAAAAGGTGATGCTAGAGACACAATTTGCACGCAACTCCCACATTCCCTAGTTAATGAAATACATATGTATCCCTTCAAATGTAAATAAAAGACAATTTATAATTTGATAAACCAAAATATAAATATTCAACATAATAAAAACTCAACCTACTAAAAACTCAAATAAAAATATAGTAGAACCCTAGTTGAGACTACCCTAAATTTAAATATTAATTAAAAATAAGAAAAATTATTAAATCTGGTATTAATAATATATATATATATATGTATATATATATATATAAATCCAACATACTAAAAACCCAAATAAAAATATAATAGAACCCTAGTTGAGACTACCCTAAATTTAAATATTAATTAAAAATAAGAAAATTTATTAAATCTGGTATTACTAATATATATATATATATATATATATATATATATATATATATATATAAATCCAACCTACTAAAAACCCAAATAAAAATATAGTAGAACCCTAATTGAGACTATCCTAAATTTAAATATTAATTAAAAATAAGAAAAATTATTAAATCTGGTATCACTAATATATATATATATATATATATATATATATATATATATATATATATAAACTCAACCTACTAAAAACTCAAATAAAAATATAGTAGAACCCTAGTTGAGACTACCCTAAATTTAAATATTAATTAAAAATAAGAAAAATTATTAAATATGTTATTACTAATATATATATATATATATATATATATATATATATATATATATATATATATATATATATATATAAGTGCACTCCAATTTATTCTCACCATTTTCTCTCCTCCAATTTATTCCCACCATTTTTTCCAATTTAATGAAATTGCCACATCACTTGCCAGCTAAGGAGGTGTGGTCTGAAGTGCAGGAGTTGTGTGAGTATCATTTTCCATATTATTAACCTATGTGTTAACGCTTGGTTCATGGATGTAGAAAATAACAAAAATTAAAATATTTGATTCTTAAATTTATGCACATGGTATTATGGGTCATATGTTTTACGACATTGTACAATTTTCTCAATAATGACATAATGAATCATTAAAAAAAAAAATTCTCAATAATGACATTACGGTTCGATTCGGTTTCGATTTTATACCAAACGTTAGAATTTACATGATAGAACATAAAAATTGGACCCGAATATTCTATTCGGGTAATAATCAATCCACTTTATAAATGGGTATCCAACGCTTAAATGGGTCATCACATGCCTTTTCATAATAAAATAAGGTTGTTATTATCAAAAGCCCAAGCCCACTTAATTAGGGACCCATATCTGAAAAAACCTCTGAGATGAAGACATTTGTCAACATCCTAGAAGGCATAGTTGCCTATAAATAGCCAACTACCCCTCCTAGAAATGGACCAGAAAATCTATCCAAAAAATATAGAGAGAAGTTGAGAAAAGAGAGAAACTAGTCAAAGCATATCACGTCAAGAAATAAACCGAGCAGAGATAAAGCCGAGCACCGAATAAAAGGGGAGAAAGACCAAGAAGAGAGATTAAATAGTCAAATCGAGCACAATTGTAAAACAGAGATACTAATCTGAGCAAGTGTAATAGTCCGAATAAGGATAATAATCCGAACAATAATAAAGATCAGGAAGTGTCCGTAATTTACAGTTGATTTACTATAATATTATTGTTGAAAAGCCTAACGCGACCGACCAAAGTTATGACTTTATCAAATGGCGCCGTCTTCGGGAATCATCTAGTTCGCAACTAGTTTAGAATTCGAATACCAATACTCTGCCAGACGAGCGACAATGGTGACCAATGTAGAGGAAACCCATCCCGAGATAGTAGAAACCAATAACCAAAACGCGCAAATTAGCCAACAAGACCTCGACGATCTACTCGACATCCGCGACATATATGAAGCTATCCAATCCGGAAACCAACCAACAACCTCCTACGTCAACCAAGAACAACCGATCGAACCACCCCAACATTTCATTGAAGGGATTGTCGACGAACACCCTTCGTCATCGGATGAAGAACAAGACATGCCCGTATTAAGGCGTGCACGAAGACGCTTACCCTGGTCCCAGGCAGGGTCGAGCTCAAGAGTCCCTTTGCATACAGTCTCGGTCAACTCCGGTGCTCGTTTACAAACGAACGACGCTCATCAGTTTGGCATGCCCGAGGATCATGTACTCGGACAGTTGCCCCGACTACCAACTAATCCTCCGAGGATGATTACACCACCCACGGTGGAAGTACAACACGTTGTTCCGTTAGCCGATGAAAGGAACTACGCCCAACTACAAGCTCAGCGTATTGCCAGTTATCCAACCCGACAAAGACCCACGCCATGAAGTGGAAGATTCTGCCTACAGGGCCGCCCTGGAGGCAGCGGGTCGGCGACCCGATACAAGAGTGCCCCACCAAGGGGGCAATGTCCCAATAACGATCATCCATCCGAACACTCATATGGAACGTGTCCACACAAACACGAAGGACGGTAGATATCCCGAATACATGATCGGGGAAGGATATGGCCCACCACCACATCAGGGAGGATACCCTCCCCCCTACCAAGTCACGGATGACGCGTTGCAACAGGCTTAGAACGTATGCCAAGAAACCCCATGTACCGAACAGATCACGCGGTACCGCAATCCTATGGGGTTCGTCATCCCCGAATTCAGGCTCTATGATGGAAAGAGTTGCCCTATCGACCATCTGAGGCACTACAAGACGAAGATGGAACTGTGGAGTGATGACCATGCACTGATGTGCAAATTTTTCAAAAACAGCTTGGGTCAAGAGGCTTCGTTATGGTATCACAACTTACCACGGGGCTCCATTAGAGACTGGGCAGAACTGCTAAGAGCGTACTCCACCCGATACGCTGCTCATCGGAAAAAGAAGGTTAGCATCGAAACCCTTCTGAAAATGACGATGATGCCAAATGAAAGGCTCAACGATTACTGCATACATTTTATCGACGTAGCAAACCAGATTCCACGATATGCCAATAATATAGCCATCCAGAACTTTATCAACTCCATCCGTAATGGCTATTGGGCAAGAAGGAAGTTCATAGGCAAAAACTTCCCGACCACTGATTCCCTGCTAGCCTATTGTACCCACCTCACCGATAAAAACGACGAACTGCGTTTCCTCAACCGAACTCTACCAAGAAGAGAGTCGGTCCGCGAGGCACAGGTGGGTCGCAAAAGAGTTAGGAATAACCAGGGAGAAGCATTCCAACCGACCAGAAAGGGCAAAGATCCCGAGGTCCATAGTAGGGTAGAGCGACCACGAGCACTAGAGCCCAAACTGCTCCAGATCGCATACCCAACACCGATCAATGAACATAAACCGCTCCAGCTCACCTACCCGATGCCACCCAAGCCGTTTCAACAAGGTCGGCCCCAAGAGAGGGAATACCGAAACACTTTCGGACCGGTCGAGCTGCGATACACTTTCAACCTATCTACTGAAGATATCCTCAAGGATATATGCAGGGAAAGTTGGTATTCCCGACCACAACCGATCACCTCTCCCCCCAATCAGAGAGATTCCAAGCTCTTCTGCGCATATCACGAGGATCACGGCCATCTCACTGAGCATTGCCATAACCTGCGATGGAAAATGAACCAGTGGGGCGATGCAGGATACCTAGCTATTGGAAGTGAAAAAGCTATTGGAAGCCGGAGCCATAAGGGAGGTCTACTACCCAAAATGGTTGTCCAACCCGGTCGTCGTTCCAAAGAAGAATGGAAAGGAGAGAGTCTGTATAGACTTCACCAACCTCAACAAAGCCTGCCCGAGGGACCACTTTCCCCTTCCAAGGATCGATCAATTGGTGGATGCAACTGAGGGAGCAGAACGGATGACCTTCCTTGACGCATACTCAAGATACCATCAGATCCCCCTCGCTCACGAGGATCAAGAAAAGACATCGTTTATCTCGCCTTTAGGAAATTATTACTATACTGTAATGCCGTTCGGTCTACGTAATGCGGGGGCAACATACCAAAGGATGATAACAAGGGTATGTCGAGATCATATAGGGAAAATAATGGAGGTATACATTGACGACATGGTCGTTAAGAGCGAAAAGGCCACATCCCACCTCCAAGACATTAAAGACGTCTTTCAAACGTTGGGCGAGCACAAACTAAAGCTCAACGCAAGCAAGTGTGCATTTGGCATCAGCAAAGGGAAATTCTTGGGGCATATGGTTAGCCGACGAGGAATAGAGGCTAATCCCGATCAAATAACGGCTCTACGGAACCTAGCAGCGCCCAAGAATAAGAAACAGGTACAAGAGCTCACGGGAATGATGGCCGCGTTGGGCAGGTTCATTAGCCGATCCGCAGACAAGGGACGGCCATTTTTTGAATCACTCAAGAAGGATAGAAAATTCGTCTGGGACCCGGAATGTGAAGCTTCATTCAACAATCTCAAAGAGTACTTGAGGACACTGCCACTGCTAGTAAGGCCGAACAAAGGAGACGTTCTGGCATGCTACCTAGCAGTTTCCACTACAGCTGTGAGCGCAGTTATCCTAAGAGAAGAAGGTCACGAACAATTTCCGATCTACTTCGTCAGCAAGACTCTGGTCGAAGCCGA
Organism: Primula veris; assembly: GCA_963682055.1. Lineage (NCBI taxonomy): Eukaryota > Viridiplantae > Streptophyta > Magnoliopsida > Ericales > Primulaceae > Primula > Primula veris. Next base: position 12,314,221 of record OY821746.1, on the reverse strand, counting down.
AACACGTTATCTACCCTTGGAAAAGCTGTGTCTGGCATTGGTCGTCGCAACCAGAAAGTTGCCACACTATTTCATAGCTCATCAGGTCTGGGTATACACGAAATTTCATATCAAAGAGTCACTTTGACGGACGGACATTAGCAGTCGAGTTGCCGCCTGGGGGGTCGAACTATCCCAATTTCATATCGAGTTCGTACCCCACCATGCCATAAAGGGACAAGTCCTGGCCGATTTCGTCGCGGAGTTCACCGAAGGCTACGATGAGCCTTTGGCACTCTCTCCACAATCACACTGGCAGATACACGTCGACGGATCAGCCACCAAGGACGGATCCGGAGCAGGGATCGTCCTAAAGTCTAGAGAGGGAGCAATCATCGAAAAAAGCATAAAACTGGGCTTCCGAGCTACCAACAATGAGGCAGAATACGAAGCCATGATAAATGGCATGCTCATTGCCCGGTCCCTCGGATGCTCCCACTTAATTGCAAGCTCAGACTCCATGCTCATCGTCAATCAAGCCATCGGCGAGTACCAAGCCAAAGATGACAGAATGATCCTCTACCAAGAGAAAGTCCAAAGCTTGATGGAAACCTTCGAACAGTGCGAGTTAATAAGAATCAATCGCACCGAGAATGCACATGCCGATGCCTTGGCCACCCTAGCCTCGACATTAACATTGACTGACACCCGGTCGATCACAGTGGAACTACTGCCAACCCCGAGCATAATTAAAAGGGTAGACCGAGTGACATCAATACAGTACGAACTAGGTTGGATGGAGGACATGACTCGTTATCTGCGAAATGGAACGCTCCCGGCCGACAAGATAAAAGCGCTGAAAATTACAAGAAAAGCTCCTCGCTTCTGGCTATCCGAGGACGATAAACTATACAAATCCAGTTACCGGGGACCCCACCTACTGTGCGTCCCGACCGAGCTACAACTGCCGGTCTTGGAGGAAATCCACGAAGGATCCTACGGAGCACACATCAAAGGGCGATCCCTTGCAAACAAGGCAGTGACCCAAGGATATTGGTGGCCCTATATCAAGCGAGACGCCGATGCATACGTCTAACGTTGCGACGAGTGCCAACGATTCGCCAAGATACCACGGCTCTCATCATCTATGATGACCCCGGTATCGCCACCATGTCCGTTCGCTCAATGGGCAATTGATTTAGTCGGTAAACTCCCAAGAGCACCTGGGAGTGTGGAATATCTAATCGTCGCGACGGATTATTTCACCAAATGGGTCGAAGCTAAACCCCTCCGAAAAATCAAAGCCAGCAACGTCAAACAATTCATTTGGGAATACATCATCACTAGGTTCGGTATACCGTACGCTATTGTCGCCGACAACGGAACCCAGTTCAAAGATGCCAATTTACAGCTGTGGTACGAGGAACTAGGTATCCGAAAGTTCTATTCGACGCCGATATACCCACAGGGAAACGGGCAAGCCGAAGTGTCAAACCGAACAATATTAGACGGCATCAAGACCACCCTTGAACAAGCAAAGGGGAGGTGGCCCGAGCGGCTACTCAACGTTTTATGGTCGTGCCGAACTACACCAAAGACGGGCACCAAGGAAACCCCGTTTAGCTTAGCATACGGCGTCGAGGCCATCATACCGACAGAAATCGGGCTACCCATGCTCCGAACGACTTTAGTCGACCAGGGAAACAATGAACAAAGAATGAGAGAAGAGCTAGACATGATAGACGAGAAACGAGAGATAGCAGCCCTCACCCTAGCCAAATACCAACAAAGCGTGAAGCAAACTTATGACAAGAGAGTAAGAGGATCCAAAGAATTCATGGTAGGAGAACTGGTGTTGCGACGAGTGACGGTCTATACCCGCAACGAAATACATGGCAAACTAAGCCCTACCTGGGAAGGCCCATACGAAATCGTCAAGCAAACGAGTCCAGTCTCTTACAAAATCAAAAGCGTACTGTTCGCCAATAGCCGAGGGGAAAAGAATTCTTGGAATGTGGCTAACCTAAAGAAGTACTACGTATAGGCAATCTTCCGAATACAGGTGCCACCTTACCCCCCCTGCTTAATGGCATTATCTTTCGTATTTTTGAATGAATAAAATATATTATCATGCTGACTAGCGAATGCAAATGAAATTCCGTAAATGGCGTGTTTTCAAAGGAACGCCTAGGAATACTATGAAATTCCCAACATGGCCGAAGTGCCTAGGAATACTATGAAATTCCGTAAATGGCGTGTTTTCAAAGGAACGCCTAGGAATACTATGAAATTCCCAACATGGCCGAAGTGCCTAGGAATGCTATGAAATTCCGTAAATGGCGTGTTTTTGAAGGAACGTCTAGGAATACTATGAAATTCCCAACATGGCCGAAGTGCCTAGGAATGCTATGAAATTCCGTAAATGGCGTGTTTTCGAATGAACGTCTAGGAATACTATGAAATTCCCAACATGGCCGAAGTGCCTAGGAATACTATGAAATTCCCTAAATGGCGTGTTTTCAAAGGAACGCCTAGGAATACTATGAAATTCATATGCAGGTACAATGCAAGGAATAATTCAGGTCCACATTACGGCGGCGATACGATACAAAATGGCGAACACAATGAAGGAGAATCAATCTAAATAATGAAATATCAACAAGCATATCCAATGCAAGAATAACGAAATGACAAATGAATCAGCAAGGAAAAATCGATCCAATCAATCAAATAGCAATACGACAATGGAAAGGTACAAAACAGGAATAACGAAATGACAAATGAATCAGCAAGGAAAAATCGATCCAATCGATCAAATAACAATACGACAATGGAAAGGTACAAAATAGGAATAACGAAATGACAAATGAATTAGCAAGGAAAAATCGATCCAATCAATCAAATAGCAATACGACAATGGAAAGGTACAAAACAGGAATAAAGAAATAACACAAATAGTTCTCGCCCGCATTACGGAGGCAACAAGAAAATCATCGACACTAAAGAAACTCATTTAAGAAGAGCTACTACAGGAGGAGCACGACGGTAATTGACCGAGCTCAATCTCTTCGTCATCCGTCGTCGTGTCCCCATCTGTCTCATCACCATCAAAACGCTCCTCAGAAATGAGGGCATCAAAATTGGTCGTATGAGCTCCAACGCAAGTCAGCGTCTGAAGCCGCGCGTTGAACTCGGCTTCTTTAGCGAACTCGTGAGCATCCGAGGCCGCTTTACGGCGATCATCGTCGAAGGGGAGATTACGGCGAGCTTCGATCATAGCCGCGGAAGCATCATATCTGGTTCGGGACAAACGGAAATACTTCACCAACACGTTGGCTTTGGTTACCAACAACTTTAATTTGCCGAAGTATTTGTCCTTTGCACGCCAATATCGATCCAAACGACGCTCCTGAACCTCAACAACATGCTCGGCACGGCGAACGTATTCTCCAAAAGAGGCCGCCTGAGTTTTCAGCTTTGCCCGAAGTCGAGCACATTGGTCGATCAACTTGACGTTTTTGCCCATCAAAACGATGTAAGGCCAGTTGGCAGGCACCTCACTAGCCGCACCAGAGGAGACCTCGTCCCGGGCAGCCCCAGTAGGTCCTAACCCCGGGCTAACTAGGCATGGAGAACCAGCCTGGTGCGACGTAGTAGCGTGTGCCTATAAAAAAAAAAAAATGGGGAAGAACGAGAAGAGATGAATATACAACCGCAAGAAACGAAAAGACGAAAATAGAAAAAACGAATATTTCCATACAAGCTACAAATAAAATGACAAAACAAGCTACTCGGTTATTAATCCGATAACCCCTCAACAGACGCCGAGGTCTCTACTACATCGGCGAAATGAATATCTCGCAATGAAGCAATTTGCGTCCCCAAACGCTCACGAATGACCGCATCGACTCGGTTCAAGGCAGCAGTGGTCTCGGTTACCCCGGCCGTCGCATCAACCATGCGCTCTGCCCGGGAAACACCACTCATCCCTTTTACATGCTCCGGCACCTCTAAAGCGCGAACTAGGGCCCAATACGCTTTGGCAAAGGATAGCAGCAGGTCCGCATCCTCGAAAACGGCCCCTAGGACCAAGTTCAAGCTCGTCACACGACCTCGGGCTTCATCACGAGAACGTCGTAGGGCACCGAGAAGTTCCTTCGCTTTACCCTTATTTGCCGTATAATGGGCAGTCTTTTTGCTGAATTTCTCTCCCAAATCACGTAACCGAATCGACAAGTTTGAAATATGAACATTCAGACCCTCGATTTCATGACGAGCACAAGTCAATTCCGCGGTAAGGGACGCCTTAGATCTTTTCAGATCATCTATAACGTCACCCACACTACGACTAGGCGAGGTCCAGACCACCACAGCAAGAGGATTATTAGGTACCTGACAATATTTTGTTTTCACATCCTTCAAAAGATGATAACCCTCAAACAGGAAAATTACCCCGAGAAAGCCCAACAGAAAGAAAACACAGCACCTATATTATCACTTCCCCAAAAGAATATGTTTCTAGATACAAAAGAGACCCACAATTCGAATACCAAAAGACTACATAAAAACAACAAAAATATATATATATACTGTCAGAAAAATGGTCAAGGTTCCACCTGAGGAGATGCGGGTGGGGGAGTAACAGTAGCATCAGGTCGAGGAGTGGAAATGGCCGACGTAAAATGAGGTCGGAGTGCTGTCAAAATGGTCTGCCCCGGCAGCCGGGGAAGCTCCTCTTCACGAAGATTCGCCCAGTCTAAGGGTTTCAGTGGTGCACCATGCGGACAGGGATACACCAACTCCGACCACGCCCTATCCGACAAAGGAACATTCGCGAAATTGAGCGCCACACATGAGCGCAATAGACGGAGAAATTAGCCATCATTGCTAACCTTGTCCGCTCTTCCGCATGTGCCGTTTTCAGAGCGGCCACCTTAGCCTTTTCGGCTTCCACGTCCTCCGCCAGCAGCAAGTTCTCCTCCTCTAGTTGGTCGTACTTATCGACCATGCTCTCTTTTTCAGCCTTCAACTTATCGACATCCTCGGTCACGTGCAAAAAGTCCATAGACAGCTTGTCATAATTATCGCCCAGGGTTTTATTCTCGGCGATCAGTTTCTCTTTCTCGGCCTCGAAAGCCGCAAGCAGATCTTTTATCTTCTGATCGTTCTCCTCGACTATGGCCTTCTTCTCGGCCACCAGCTTCTCTTTATCAGCCACTAGAGCTCCCAGCTGATCCCGTACAACCACGGTACTAAAGACAACATGCACTTCAAAACATCAGATTCCAAACAAAATACGAGTACCAAATCTATATAACAAAATACGAGCATCATGGCATATATTACAAAATACGCGCCCAACATACCCGCAGCGCATCCGCGTTGGCCTGCTCTATAACCGACATTGTAGGCCGAGCAGCTATTTTTTCTGCATCCTTGAAAGCAAGGGGTTTCAGAGCAGTATACCCCATCTTCAAGGTTTGAGGTTGCTCCAACAGCTCACCCCCACATCGGTCAATGTAACGGGTCATTACGACCCCGTCCACCAACACCTCTTCAGGTCGCTCGAGAACCTCATCCTCGACGCCCACCACTACATCCACGGCAGTCTCTTTGCCGACTTCCTCCACTTCCTCCCTCATATCCTTCTCCGAAGGACCGGTCTTAGGGGCCCTATACTCGATCACCTCCTCAGTACGGATGGGCGAGCAGACAGGCAGGACTATCGGGTCCTCGGTAGACATAGGCGAGGTAACAGGCAGCGTCATTATATCCTCGCCCATGTTCACCAAGAGGTTCATATTCCCGAATACGTCATCAATCGACCCCTGAAACACAATAATACCCATAGACCGGGCAAGAGCAAGGGCAACCAATGAAGAAGTCAATAACTGAAACAAGATAACTAATGAAGCAAAGCACTAGAGAACAAAACGACAACAATCAAAAGAAAAGAAAATCAAAATACATATACACATACATCGCCCGGCGCAGAGGCATCCTCGGTGGTATCCCCTTGGTAAGCAGCAAACACCCCCTCGCCCGAGCCAACGTTAGCAGCCTCCTCGGTGACCGATGTATCGGTTCCCCTAGCCGTCTTCGTTGTTCTAACGACAGGGTCAGATGCACGACGCTTAGAACGAACGGGCTTTTTCCCAAGCCGAGCAGCACTTCGAGCCCGGACCACTTTCAAGAATTCCTCCTCGGGCTCTTTGAGGATCTCGGGTGCAGGATTCCCCTTGGTCACCGACCCCATAGGGTACCCGAGCAGCATGGGAGCGGTACGACTCGCAGGATCGGCGTCGGTCCAGGCCCCCACCATTTCCAAAGAGCTAACAGAGCCTCTACATTGGGAGCGCCGAGGTCTGGCATAGTGGGAGCATTGGTAGCCGGTCCAGGAATCTGGTGTCCCGCACAACCCCATTCACCGGAAGCAATAACAATACCAAGATTGTGCTCTTTGTTGGTATCCGGCAAACCGATAACGAGCCGGCAAAAGGCACGCAGGGTCTTTAAATACGAGCTGCGACGCTCAAAGCTCAAACTATAGACTCCGAAGACGTCCTTCAGTTCAATCGGTATTCCGGACAACTCCGATAACCTTTGGATACCATTCAAAGTACGGTAACCATTTAGGGCCAGTTGGGCCGGAGCAATCTGGACGGCCTCAAAGAACGAAGCCACCCAGTTTGTAAAAGGAAGTCGAAGACCCCCAGTAAAGAATGCCGAAGAGCGCACAGCTACCTCGCCGGTAGGAACAAATCCCAACACCTCCTCGTCAGAAATAGGAAGCCGAATGTGTATGTCGGCGGGTATTCCGGCAAGCTCCTAAAAATCCTTTTCCACGAATGTGCCAACTTGGGCCACACTTTGGGTCAAAATTTCCTATCCAAACGTCATCAAAATTCCATCAAAATACTAACCAAATACACAAACCAGAACCACATCAACATAACGAGCGCCACCCCCCCCCCACTCACATAAACCAGATACATAAGAATCATCAGACATATATAGACAACCTGAACCATATATCAACGCCACATCTATGACTACAACGACAAATCAAATACAACCCCTAACACACACAAAAAAAAGGGGGGGGGGGGGAGAACGAAAAAACACTTACAGTTATCATTATGAGCAAGCAAGCGAGAACAGCAGCAAGTCTTTCAACAATACCACGAAACCCTAGATCAAGCGGCCGAACGCTTTTCCTTTTTGGCGGGAAGAATCTACTTTAGAGAGAGACAGATATTTTCTTCAGCGAATTTTGTGATAAAAACAAAAGGGATTACTTGGCACAGTAAAAAGGAGTGGAGTCACCAAAAGAATAAAATAATAACCGTTCTTTCGTGTGACAGAGGTTTACCTTTTTTCCAACCATACAAAAGTCAACAACCGCTGCTATTTTAAACATATAGACGCTCCAGATTTTGCCACGTCAGACAATATCCCACTACCCAAGGCAGTTCACATCATTACACCTAAATAAACGGCCAGTGGACCCTACCACGAAAAGCTTCCCACATACGCTACCAATATTATCACACCGAGAATATCCCCCGATTAAGTTCCTCGACCCCCAACCCTTTCTTACCCAAAGGGCACACCGAACAAGGTGGACGAAGACCGTTTCTAGCTTGACGGCATGAAGCATCAAGTCTAACAACGCTCTCCGGGGGGATAACCGGGCACATTGTTCGGTGTATACTGAGAAACATCAAATCAAATAAAATAGAATAGACAGAATCAAGTGCAAGACAAGTTTTATTCTTCCACAAAGGGGGAAAACACAAACAATACAACAGAAAAAGAAAAATTTTACAAGAAAATACACCCATCCTACTTTTTCGAACTATCCCCCATATCAACATACTTCTTCGCTAAAAGTTCCTCCAGACGCTCTTTTTCCCTAATCAACCGAGAAATCGCCATCTCAGCCAGTTTCAAGGCGTAAGACTGAGACTCGCATTTTTGCTCGGCCTTGAAACGAGCAGTGCCTTCCTCATTCCAATATTGCTTAAACCTCCTCACTTCAATCTGAGCACACTTAAGATCATGCTTCAGCCATGACATCTCAATTTCTTTTAGCTGAAGAGGAGTCAAATCCTCCTCCCCGAAACCAGGGGGACGAGGTAGCAAAAAAGTAGGCTCCTCTTCCATAAGGGCTTTCTTTTTGGAGGCAGACCTAGTGATGGGAGCCATCTCAAACAAAAGCAAGTTAGAAGAAACAATTATAAAACAAGAGAGAGAGGAAGAATTGGTAATGAGATACAGGCAATAGGGAGCATTTATAGAGAATCAAAAGGCACAAAGTACGAAGCGTTATAATGGTTCACAAGACAGGCACGAGATACGAAAAGATACAACTGATTCATCAAATACAGAAAAGAAAACACAAATTGCAAAAGGGGAAATACATAAGAAAACCAGCCCAATTTAAGGATCAATGGGTGGAAAAACCGAACTGCTAGATCGAGAGAAAGCAAAACGAGCAGAACAATTCAACCGAGCTTGGTAGGAATCATTCATGGCGACCAAATTGTCATTCTCCGAGGAGAGCTCGTTGTTCTTCGTGGTAAGAACCCTTACGCGCTCCACGAGCCGAGCATTCCTTACCATTATGCTAGCTAGGCCTTGAGGAGAGTTATCAAACTCATCTTGAGCATGGTCCCAAATCTCCTCGGCATCATACCAGGAGTTGGCCAGATGTTTTCTCTGTAACAACAAGTGATCGAGCTGGCGACTCAGTGCCGAAATCTTGGTCCACTTCACCGTCTCTTCGGGATGAGAGCCGAACAAGCTCAAGGCCAAAACGCCATACTCTTTCTCAAGCCTTGCCATCCGACGACGGACCCGAGATACCTCAGTGTCCAAGCCCTTCATCTGAGCATGATATCTCACCACAGGTCCAGACATTCTGGGAAATTGTTATAGTACGGAATAAAATAAGGGGCTGAGGGAGAAATAAGCAATAAAAGAAAATTGAGAGATGATAAACTACTAAAAAAAAGAGAAGTACTTATAGAACGAAGATAGTATGATATTTTATGACCTTGCTTGGGAGCATGCATATTTCCTGACCTACTAGGGAGCATGCACCTATGTTCGACAGTGATGGGGACATCTACTGACATCTGATACAACAGTACAGAAAGACGAGATATTCAAAGATCTAGATTCCAGACAAACAACAAACCACAGGTGCAATATAAAAAGAAGTGCAAAAATAAAGGGGCAAAAATACTTCTCATTAATAAAGATGGAATACATCATTGTTCATTACATCAAAAGACAATCTATTACATTGAGGTCTATTACATCTGAGGATTACATCAAAATAAAATCTATTACAATGTGTGTTAGTTGTGGAGCCAAATGAATAGACAACGTGGCCAAAGAAGAACGACAACATCAGCAAATCAGGCGAACAGCAGGAAACGAAGGAAAGAAGCATAAAAAGAAAACAAAAAGGGAAGAAAGAAGCGAAGAGGAGGAACATAAAGAAGAAGTGATAAGAAAGAAGAGTCAAAAAGAAAAAGGACAAAAACCCTAGATGTAACACAAAACCCTTAGGATCACAGGGTTGATTGTTACATCATAGTGGTGCAAAAAATAAGAAAAAGAAAAAGAGTGATGGGAGAGAAAATGAAGAAAAAGAAAGAGGAGGTGCAGAAGAAAAAGAAAAACAGATAAGAAGAAGATAAAGAAATGAAGGAAACAGACAAATAAAAAGGAAGTCAAAGAAACAAAACAAAAAAGAAAGGGAAAAAGAAAAAAAATGAAAAAACAGTAGAGAGAACAGAGCATAAAAAAACAAGAGGAAGAGGAAGAAATGAGGGAAACTGAGAAATAGACAGAAGAAAAAGAAAGAGATGGGAAAAGATGGGGAAAAGAAAGTGAAAGAAATAAAAATAAAAAAGGTGAGGCTAGGGGGAAGTCGATCGGTATCGATGAGAGGGCCCGGCAGAGACATTCCTGTCTCGAAGTGTCGGGTTCCCCCTTAGCATCTCATTCTCTTCGACTAGAGCCCGACGAGCACGTCGGCAATAAGCTAGTTCGGATCTTAGCCAAGTTAATTCCCGGACCATCTCGGAGTGATGATGACGCATCACCTTCAACTCCTCCTCGGCATCCTTCAACAGCCTTTGTACATGGCCATAGGAGGCTTCAAAAGCCTCCACTTGCAAAGATAATGCTGATTGGGTGAAAGGACCAGACATCTTAGGGAAATTATAAGATGAGGGTCTGTATATGGGGGAAAATAATATGATGAGGATTGTGGATGTAACCATGCTGTAAGCTGTAACCATGCTGTAAGCAGGTATTTATAGATCAATTAGATGAGGGCTGGTATTGAGAGTCGCAACCGTTCGCCAATGGGTACTAAGAAACGACGGCAATTAAAAGATATGTCTGTTCAAGAAAAAACGTTTGGATTCCCAAAAGACTCTAAAAAAGCGTGAGTAATTAAAAGCCACTCTTATTCACAAAACGCTTGGATTCTTACCAATATTTAAAGGGGGTAAGTCATAATGGCAGCGAAACACGCGTCATTTGGGGGAAAGGCAGCAGTTCAAATAAATATCTAAGATCTTTTGCACAGAGCTCAAGAAAACTCTGGTGAATAAGATTTTTATGCACAAGGCTCAAGAAATCCCATCGGTCCCCAGATATAAAGAGTAAGAAGGTTCAATGGATAAGGTCAAACGCAAGGCCCAAGAAAAAGCATTAATGAGGCCACAAGCGTGCGCAGTCAAAATAAATTGCATTGGGAAAGTAATTCAGATATAAACAAGAAAAAGAAGTCTTTATTGATTGATTGATACTTCGTTACAGAAGAAGCAGTAAAAGGAAATACAATAAAAACAATAAAATCATTTCGTAGAAGGGCCCGCTTTGTCATTCGGCTTCCCCTTCGACCGAGCATACACTTCCTTAAGGGCCAGTTTGTAAGCCCTCTTGGAAGCAAGTTGCCTGTCTCTGGAGGCCTCGAGCTCTTTGATCCGAGCACGAGCGCAAATATTGTCGAGTAAAGACCTCTGGTGCTCCTTCTCCATGGCGTCCAATCGCTCGTCTAGTTCGACGGCCCGACGAGCTTCAACCGACAGCCGGGCAACCCTCTTCTCGAGATAACGCACCTTCTTAACTTCCTCTTCAAGATGAGCAACATATTCAGGAAGGTTGTCACCATTAGTTTCATGAGGAGAAGCCATTTGTTCGTTAATAAAGAATGAATTGCACAAAGAATACAGGGACAGTCCCCTTTTATAGGAAGAAACAAGGAGTAGATCAAAGGTCATCTCGAAGAAATACAACATATTGAACTTCCCAAAAGCATTTACGGCAAATTAACCACAGTTCCAAATCCAATTAAAGTCATCCAAAAAGATATCAAGAAGATAAACAGACAAGAACAAGGATAGGAAAATATTTTATTAATTTCAAAAACTTCGATTACAACTGAGGAGAAGACTCCCCATTCAAAAGAAATTACAACAGAAATCATAAAAGACTAATTATTTCGAGGAAGAGCCTTCTTCATCGTCATCCGAACTCGGTTTAGACCGAACATGAAACTCCTTGAAGGCAAGCTTATAGGCCCTTTTTGCTGCCTTCTGCTTAGCCAGATTAGCCTCGAGCCTCTTTATATGCTCGTAAGCCCAATCCCGATCGGCCATCGTCACATGATGATCAGAATCCATGTCAGACAACCTTTTCTTGTAGTTTGAAACCTTGACCACGAGTTTCTTATTCGCGGTACGAGATTTCTTGATCTTCGTTTCTAAATAAGAAATATAATTAAAGGAGCTCTCACCAGTAGAACCAGAGGAAGCCATTACGTCACGAGCAAAGTAGTAGTAAAATGCCTAATTATGGAGGGGGCACACCCCTTTATAGGAGTTTTCCTCGAAGAAAGATATTAGGATAGGAAACATTAAATGGGCCCCCCAGGGAACCGTCATGAGTCTATTGCGTTTCTCGATGAAGTATTGGGAACGACAAGACCGAAGTAATATCCTCGACAGACCGAACATGACTCCCTCGACATGGAAACCACGCCGAGGAAGTCAGGGAGCACTTGATAGAACATAAAAATTGGACCCGAATATTCTATTCGGGTAATAATCAATCCACTTTATAAATGGGTCATCACATGCCTTTTTATAATAGAATAAGGTTGTTATTATCAAAAGCCCAAGCCCACTTAATTAGGGACCCATATCTGAAAAACCCCCTGAGATGAAGACATTTGTCAACATCCTAGAAGGCATAGTTGCCTATAAATAGCCAACTACCCCTCCTAGAAATGGACCAGAAAATCTATCCAAAAAATATAGAGAGAAGTTGAGAAAAGAGAGAAACTAGTCAAAGCATATCACGTCAAGAAATAAACCGAGCAGAGATAAAGCCGAGCACCGAATAAAAGGGGAGAAAGACCAAGAAGAGAGATTAAATAGTCAAATCGAGCATAATTGTAAAACAGAGATACTAATCCGAGCAAGTGTAATAGTCCGAATAAGGATAATAATCCGAGCAATAATAAAGATCATGAAGTGTCCGTAATTTACAGTTGATTTACTATAATATTATTGTTGAAAAGCCTAACGCGACCGACCAAAGTTATGGCTGACATAACATAACAAATTATAGAGCATCAACATAATCAAAAGCATACGTTTAATTACATCACTATTAAATTCAAAATTAAACTCTCTAGTGACGAATGGTTGAGATTATTGAGACAACTTCGGTTATTACAAACTTAATTTTCAATTTACTCTCAATTTTCGAGTCCATATCCTATTTTTTTTTAATTTCATACTCTCTTTTTTCGAGTTTATACCATTTTTGTGATTTTTTTTAGATTTGGTGATATTATATATATTTTTTTAGTTTTTTGAAAAAAAAATCTGTTTTTTTTTTGAAAAAAAAAATTAAATATATTATTTTTATTATTTCTAAAATTTTGTTTTTTTTTTTCATTTTTGGTCAATGGTGGTCAACGCCGAAAACAGACAGTCAACGTTCGGGTCTGACACAAATTTACCGGCCCAAAATTATCCCAGTAGAGAGTGAGGAGAGTGAGTTGGGTTGATGTTGGGCCAGATCACTCCAATTTAATAAAGTTTTGGGCTACCGGCCCAAAATTATCCCTCTAGAGAGGAAGGAGAGTGAGTTGGGTTGATGTTGGGCCAGATCACTCCAATTTAATAAAGTTTTGGGGCTAGGACCTCTGCTCGAAAAAATCTTATTTAGATGACCTCTGCATAATCATCTTGCACGACAATGGTTATCGATCTTTTGCTTGTATTTTAGAGTGAATTTGTGTTTGGTACCATTTGAAACTACTAATTTAATAATTGGTACCATTTTCAAACTATTAAAAAATTCAATATTTTTGACAATCTAATATAACTTTTTTGACAATTTAATATAAATATTCGACAATATAATAAATTTTTTTGACAATCTAATAGACAATGTAATTCAATTTTTATGACAATCTAATACAAAAAAATTAACAATCTAATAGACATTATTATTAAAAAAATTGACAATTTAATACAAAAAATTGCAAAAAGACAAAAATAAAATCTAAAAATCCAAAAAAAATAATACAATTTTTTGACAATTTAATAGAAAATGTAATATAATTTGTCAACAATTTAATACAATTTGTTGACAAATATAATATAATATTTTTGACAATCTAATATTAATTTATTTGACAATCTAATACGAAATTTTGATAATATAATTCGATTTTTTCGGCAATCTAATATGATTTTTTTGAAAATCTAATCTAAAGTTTTTGAGAATCTATTACAATTTTCGTGACAATCTAATATAATTTTTTTGATAATCTATTGCAATTTTCTTGACAATCTAATAAAAAAGATTTGACAATCTAATACAAAAAAATTGACAATCTAATATAAAAAATTTAACAATCTAATGCCCAAAAAAATGACAATTGAATACAAAAAAAAGTAACAATTTAATATAAAAAAAATTGGCAATCTAATACAATTTTTGTGACAATGTAATAGACAATCTAATACAAAAATTTTGACAATATAATAGACAATGAAATACAATTTTTTTTTGACAATTTAAAACAGTTTTTTTGAAAATATAATATAATTTATTTGACAATTTAATAGACAATCTTATGTATTTTTTTTGGCAATTTGATTCCGACGTTGACAGCCGGATGCCGGCGTTGACAATCTAATAGATAATTTGATACGATTTTTTTAACGATTTAATACAAATATTTTGAGAATTCAGCACCATGCATAAAATGCTAATTAAATTCAGGGACCAGAATTGATATATCAAAAAATCTGAATTTACAAAAATCAGTCCAGCAGCTATGTCGAAACCCTAGCCGCCAGAAGCCACCGCCACCCACCGCCAGAAGCCACCCACTGCTAGAATCCACCCCGTCGGATGATAGAGATCGTAGCGAGGGGCAAAACTTAGATCGTATATATAGAGAAAGAGATAAAGGATGCGACAGACAGATACGGTGGACGCGGATGAGATGGTTAGAAAGAGAGAGAGGCGACGAATAATCTCCGACGGACTCCGCCGTCACCATAACGGAGATCCGTCGTCGTTCTAAAGAGGAGATGAGAGAGAGATTTGGGCAGTTAAGTAAATGTAGTTTTAGAGAGAAAAAATGAGACGAGTTAATTCGGTTAAACAGAATTTATACCCTTTTATATTTAGATTAGAGGATACAAAAACCAAATTAAAATGTTTGAATATGGTATCTTATGCTAATAAAAAATATAAGAGATACTAAAACTTAATAATTCTGTTAAAATGGTAACGGACTCAAATTTAATTCTGTATTTTATTGGTTGAGCCCAAGATATCTTGGCAGACATGTTCCATCAAGTATTTACTCTATGTTTTTAGTTCTTTCATAAGTGTTTCATTTTTTTTACTTCCGTTACACCTCTGTACCTTGGCTACAAACGTTAAGTGGCGTGACTCGATAAACGACTCAAATGTGTATAAAGTCGGATTCACTTATAAAGTGTCGGACCACTACTCGGATTCACGTATAGAATCAACTACTCAAGAAAACTTTACGGTGCCGGTATTACCGTCATGTCATGAGCAACAGCACATTCGGAATCCCATTTAACACGCCAACCTTAAACCAAATAATAATAAAAGAATGACAAAGTTAGGTTTAGAAACAAAGTGTCGGATCATTGATATGATAGATCCACGTAGCCAGAACCATCTGATGACGTGGACCTTTTACCTTAGACTAAACTTCTAAACTTTCGGAATTTGCCCAAAAACTAAGTTAGTCTGGATTGGTTCAAGTAATTTTAACAGATAAATCTGTTATCTAAACAATAATTACTGAGCTTTAGATAAATTAAATTCCATTCCACCGCCAGAAGGTGCTTTTATTCATGTTCATTTCCCAAATTTATAAATCCCTCACGATTCACTACAGTCTATATACTGGTATAAATTTACTAAATTCCATTCATGTTCATTTTCTATATTCCCAAAACGAGTCACTGATGACATATTTACCAAAGTCCTATCTTTTCACTTTTAGTTTTTTCTTTCATATATTTCTCTCTTAATTTGATCTTATGCTATACTAACACTTGCGACTCGTTTGGCTGTGCTACTAATAGTAATAGGACTAACAATACTTCGGATTATGACGAAATAACAAACGAAGTTGATATTAATACTACATACATAAAATATCAATGAAATGTTTGTTTGATTTTTATTGGGGTTGAACTATTTTACAAATTTATATTTATATCTCTAATAAATAAACTTGCAATATATATATATATATATATATATATATATATATATGATTTTAATATATATATATATACCACAACCCCTTTACTCCAAATATATTCATTTTTCAATGCCACACCCCCCTATTATTTCAAATAACTCAATTTATCATAATTTCTAATCTTATGTTACTAATAGTACCGCCTTCATTTTTAGTACCAAACACGTTATTTATGGGCCCGACGGTATTTCTAATACATATTACCCTAATTCCATTCTAATCGCATCGTACCAAACATCCCCTTGCAGTATATGGGTTTTTTTAGCGTATTATTAAACGCACTATGACTTAATAGCCTTGTGCCTCGTCCCGTTCTAGCATTTTCATTGAAAATTTTCTATCGGAAAAGGTTTCTTTAATAAAAATTAAATTGAGAAAACAACAACATATAATTAAAAAATACGAGCTCGAGAAAAAAAAAACATGTTACAAAAACAAACTAAATAAATAAATAATCAGTAGATAAGCAGAAAAAAGAAAAAAAAAACCAGACGTCATGATTTTTTTGGAGTTTCGATTTTAAATAAGTTTGCAAAGTCATGAATTGAAACCAAACCGAATCATACTATTTTAATTTGATTCGATTGGGTTCGATTCTAACATTTTCCAAATAAAAAACCCGGTCCGATACGATTTTGGTGTTCCGGTTTGGTTGACCACCGTTGACATTTGGGTTTGAGACAAATAAACTGGAAAACCGGACAGACACAAAAAATGAAAAAAAGCACTTGTGAAGGGAAGGAAAAATAAATAAATAAAACCCCATAAACCCTAATAAAACCCAATAAACAAAAATAACCTCTTTTTCTCTCTCTCTCACACACAAAACTCTGTTATATATAAGAGGAGTATGTAAGTATAGGTTGTTATATATTAAATACCATTTTTAGGCAAAACCCAAATGGCGAAGCTTCTTCAAAACGCCTATTTTTTAAGAAGATCTCTACTTTCACCTCAGGTATTTTAATATTTCTTTATTTTTATTTATTTAATAATTTTTATTTTAGTCTATTTTTTGCTTTCATTATTATTACTCTTCTGTTAGCTTTAGCTTATAGGAGTATTTCTTTTTATGTTTAGTATTTTTCATTTTTTGAAGTTATGTAGATTCATCTACTTTTCCTTTTATGTTTGTTATCTTTCTTGTTAGCTTGATGTATGTTTATTTTATGTTTGGTTCTCTTGGGTTAACAGTTCACTTATTTAACATTTATTTTCTGCAACTAGAATGTGATATATTCTCAAATATTTAACATTTATTTACTAGTGCCTCTACTAGAAAGTTGCTTATGAGGTTATTTTTATTTACAACCATGGGAGGAACTAGGTACAGGCTAAAGATTACAACACCCCCATGTTTGGAAATTTTGAATTTTTTTCCCATGTATTTTGCTGAAAACTTGACAGTTATAACCTTTCAGTACCCCTATAATTAAAAATAATAATATGTGCATGCAATTCAACCCAACCCACCTTCGAATCCTAGTTTCGTCACTGTTTAAAACCTTTGGAAAGGTCAGTTCTTTATCGGTAAAAAAGC
Organism: Primula veris; assembly: GCA_963682055.1. NCBI lineage: Eukaryota > Viridiplantae > Streptophyta > Magnoliopsida > Ericales > Primulaceae > Primula > Primula veris. The sequence continues at coordinate 12,296,840 of OY821746.1, read as the reverse complement.
TGTTGAGCACTCTATACTATTGGGTTTTACCATTTTAGTATATAACCTTCAAGGTAAACCTACCAATTTTCGTCCTATTAAGGGTTTGACAACAAAAATCGACGAGCAGTCACTATATCCCACATTTGGAGATTCTATTTTCGCGGATATTGACGCAATTGCACTCACTTTGTGATAGATAAAAGAACTTGACTGCAATTTCGTCGTTTTGTTAAACATCAGTGTCCTAATTGGATGGAAATGGGTAGGTGGGGATCTAAATTAGGAAAAATTAAAGGTTGGGTGCCAAAATGGTAAAAGCCAATAGTACAGGTACTACATTTTTTTCCGTTCTTTTTCTGTAAATTGTAGTGAATTTGAACCGTCTTGCAACTATTTGCTATATTAGCTAAAAAAAATTGCCGGTGTGATGTTTGGAACTGGTATTCAGCTCCAACAGAGCTACTTTTCTATTTTATTTAGCTTTATGTTTTAGTTTGTGTGAAGAGGGGTATTTGATGCAACCAAAATGTGGAAACTGCATATGTTTCACATTGAGAAAGAGAGGGCAAGTTTCTGTGCTAGCATTCTGCATTTTCCTATGAACCTAACTATTTTTTATATAAAAAAAGATCTTTTGGTTAAAAAACTCAATATTCCGTCTATAAATTTTAGAGAATTTGAACCGGCTTGCAATTTTTGATATATTAACTAGTTTTTTTTTCCTTTGCTGACATGATATTTCAAACTGGTATTCAGCTCCAACAAAGCTACTTCTTTTATGGTTTATTTTTTGTCAAGAAAGGTATCTGATGAAACCAAAATATGAAAGCTTGATAGGTTTCAAATAGCGTGATTTATTACGAAGTTTAGGGTACACATTTTACTGCAACTAATTCAGGATGAAATTTTCTACCAGCCATTTCCTCTAAGTAAAGTTATTTTTTCTTAAAAATGAGATTTTGGGTTGGAATTTGCTAGTTGTTTTTTCTACGAGTCCAATTTGTTTGCTGAAAACGACATATGTTGGTTGAAACTTCTGTCACTTTTTTTGTGTGCATAATGACTCATTTTTCTTTTCTAACTCTAGAACCTGCCTTTTATCAAGGGGCGTACTTGGTTGCTTATCTAAGCGAAGTCGCTACATCCCACAATGGTGTTTTTGGTTACAATTTTTGGCTCAATTATTTGCCTTAAACTTGAAGTGCGTTTCAATCAGCTCAAACATGTCTGCACTGGATCTTTCCACGAACCCCAACTATTTTTGGTAAAAGGATTTTTTGGTTGAAGCGTTGTAAATTAGATTGGGAAGGTAACCCTATTTACGACTTTGTGGTTTGTGACTTCCAGTCACCCCTCTCCCTTCTCTCCTTTGGCTTTGATGTATGAGTGTTAGTAAATAATTGAAGCTAGCTTAATTACTCGAAAGTGCATTCGAACAAGATCCAAGTATTGGCTGATGTTAGATAATGAGATGTTTGAGTATTGCATTTGGATTTCGGCTATTATATTCATCGCATGGGGTGATTTTAGGCTGTTCTCAAACCCGTGGAAGGAAGAGAGAGAGAGAGATATTGAAACGGAGGGAGGGAGGGAGGGAGAGAGGGAACATAGTTATTGACCTCGTTTTGTCTTCGGTGTCTAGAGTAGGAGAGGGAAATAAAAGTACATAGGCCAGGATTTTTCACTTTTGAAGTGGAAAATTTTCTTCTTCTTTTTGTTGTTGTGTAATTTTCTTTGAGTTTCAGGTCCATTTTCGGATACTTAGATCCTCCTTTAAGTCTGTTATTTAATTGGTATCGCAAGCTTAGCAAATATTTATTAGGTTGCAAAACTTCATCAGTGGACATGGTTACAATTAACATGATTACGGACTGTGTTTTTTTTATGCATAGCACCAATAAACTAACAGTTCTCTTTTACTGGCAGGGTTGTAGGAAAGGATTATTAGCAACATCTTCTGGCGTGTGTCATTTTGCCACTAAAGGTACTTTAAGATTCAGAAATGTATACAATATATATTTTTATCTCTTTATCGTTTAATAAGTTAGATTTCTTCCTTCCTCAACTAGCTTCATTTTGATTGAATTGCCTATTTCACTGCCATATTTTATTCTTATTCCCACAAGATGACTATCTGGATGACTCTGTAGTTTCCTATAATGAATCATTTTTTGTTGGTATTCCTGTTGCTTATTGCTTTAATGTTTTAAACGAAGCTGAACTAGATGGATAAAACAATAATATACTCTGAATGCGGTAGAAAAGTAATATAAGTCATGTTGCGTGGAACTCTCAGTCCTTAGTAGCAACTGGATCCATCATACAAAGTCACTAACATCTCTCACTTCTTTTACATCTTCTTTTGAGCTCCATTGTTTTTTGAGTGCTATTCGTTTGTTGAATTTCGATCTTCATACTAATAATCTTGAGTTGCATTCTAAGAATTGTAAGTCTGATTTATCTGGTTATTCAAATTTCAGCCGTTCAGGTATTTACTGTTCCTCTAAACGAGACCTATCGTGAGTTAAGTTGTTCTGGAATCTGAGTTTGTAACATGTTCACAATATTCTGGAACCACATTTTTGCTGAGATTGTTTCTGATACTGCTTCTTTTCAACTTTGTTATGCATTCCTGTAGGGTTTGGGTCCATATGGGATAGATTCCCCACTTTAATTTCTTATTACCACGGCTCAAAAGCCCATTCAAATCCCAATCACATGTTTTATTTTAATTTTTGGTCATGTACATCCTCTGATCATTATGTTGCTAAGCACTAATATAGGAATGTATCTCTGTTTTTTACATTTGAAGGTAAAAAGAAATCAAAATCAGATGGAAGCGACTCCAATGAAGAGAATTTGTCCAAGCGGGATCTCGCTTTACAGCAAGCAATCGACCAAATCACAACATCGTTTGGCAAAGGATCTATCATGTGGCTGGGTCGTTCAGGTGTTCATAAACAAGTTCCCGTGGTATCCACAGGATCGTTTTCATTAGATATGGCTTTGGGAATTGGTGGACTTCCAAAGGTATTTTTCAATTTATTCAGTTATTTTATATATTGCCTCATAAGTTATAATGGGTTTTGAGGTAAAAACGCTTTAATTTATTTCAGGGACGGGTTGTTGAGATATATGGTCCAGAAGCTTCTGGAAAAACTACACTGGCTTTGCACGTAATTGCGGAAGCACAAAAGCAAGGAGGTATTTAGTGATGAATTCCTTCGAAGTTTTAATTGTTGTTGTTTTGAGCATTCAGCAGGCTTTTTAAAAGGAGTATTTAGTATTTACTAAGAAAATGGAAGACCCAACAAAATGACAGACAAACATCAACCTTTTTTCCGCTGTTCAATTTGCATAGTTCTCCATTTTTCCTGTTTTGCGCGAAAGAAAGCTCTATATGATTAAATTACTTCTCTATTTCTTTTTTCTCTCTCCTCACTTTGATTTGTGTGTAACTATATTTTATTACGAAGAGTTGTTGATAAGAAAAGATAAAAGAAGAATGAGTAAATATAAAAATAATTTATACTAGAGATTAGAGACTTAAATACTGTACGTATTCCATCTAAAGTGGATAGCTAAACTGGAAGTATGATTTTCATGTAAAATATAGAAAAGACAATATAGAAGCTGATGTGGTTGCTGGATCTCGAAAAATTTATGTATTAATTAAACATCATATTTCACCATACCTTGTTTAATAGAGTAAATGAGTGATGGAGCACCCCACACATCTCTTGGCATTGCATCCTTGTTATCTGTTGTCTATAAATTTATCTCTTTAGACATACATGTGGTGATCTTGGTCACTTAAAGTTGAAAGATATAGAAAACGAAAATGAAGATGGTAAGATAAGCAACAAGTAAACTGATTTTAACGGTAGTTTCTTTCGTTGTCATATGCAGGGTGTTGTGTCTTTGTCGATGCTGAGCATGCTCTCGACCCAACACTTGCTCAGGCTATAGGTGTAAATACCGAAAATCTTCTCTTATCGCAACCTGATTGTGGTGAACAAGCTCTAAGCCTTGTTGATACACTAATACGGAGTGGTTCTGTTGATGTTGTTGTAGTTGACAGTGTGAGTTTTTCTTTGAACGTGTTTTGCCTTTTAACTGGTGTGTGCATAAGGTTATTACAGTTAATGATGGAATGCTTATCTTATTCTAGACTCATAGTTCTTGACCCACCTTTTTGCACACGCCCTATTTCTGAAAAATGTATAAATTACACTACCTCCATTCCCTTTTTTGTGTCCAGTATTCCTTTTTAGATGTTCCTGTTGTTTGTCCACTCTAAAAAATAGTAAGAGTTTATTTTGTTTTACATTTTTTATCTTTATGCTTTATACACAATTACACATCTATAAAAGATTCAATTTAAAGGCAAATTGGTAAAATTGAAAACAAACAAATTAATTTTTTTTTAATGATCCTTTAAAAATTTCAGTATTCTCGTTGTAGACAAAAAAAGAAAGATCAGTGGGAGTAGTTTTTTCTTGGTACATCAAATTATGCTGCTCTCTTAACCTGTATGCTATTTTACTTTCCCTAACATGATTTATGAAATATGTTAATGGCTCGCAGGTGGCTGCCCTTGTGCCGAAAGGAGAGCTTGATGGAGAGATGGGAGACGCACACATGGCCATGCAAGCCAGATTGATGAGCCAGGCTCTTCGAAAATTAAGTCACTCTCTTTCTTTGTCGCAAACCATACTGATATTCATAAATCAGGTATTTTGGTCTCCCTTCGCATGGCTTGCAAAATTACAATTTTGCAGCTTTATGCCTCTAGTTGTCTTGACCTTTGAAGTTTGTTGCTCATACATTGATCATAATGATTTAAAAACCTTTTAGGATTACTAACAATTTGTTATAGCTAGATAACAATGTCGAGCTTGATAAAAGAATGCAAAATAATTGATTACCTTTCAAGATAACTTATAAATTGTAATAGCTAGATGACATTTTCTTTTTTGCTTTCAGCTTATTTTAACGACCAACTCATTCTCGTCTTACCTTCAAGAATGATGTTATAACTAAACAGGAAAATTTGTATGACCAGGCTTTCTAATTTGTTACCTTTTTTTATAGGTCAGGGCAAAGCTCTCTACCTTTGGGTTTGGTGGTCCCACTGAAGTTACATGTGGTGGAAATGCTTTGAAATTCTACGCCTCGATCCGCTTAAACATTAGGAGAACTGGACTTGTGAAGAAAGGAGAAGAGGTATTTCTATTACTTGAACTGCAACTACTTCTTATGAAAGCCATTTTCATAATTTTTTGGTGTTGGGTTGAACATTATGCATATTTGTTTTTGAAACAAATGCTGCCACTTGCTTATGACTGGAAGAAAATGACAGATAATATGAGAGCATCCTCGTTAGTTTGCTATTAGTATAGAGTAATTAGATATGTAATATTTGAAACTGTACAAAGATTTACCAACACTCGTATGACAAGATCCTATCTTTTTATCTTTGATCTTGTGAGTTAGTCTCGTAATCAAGGTCGAGGTCAGTTTACTGGATCTTAAAATATAATTGTTGTTTCTACGTTTATGTTATCCTATAATGAAATTCGTTATTTTATATAATCAAGACTCCAGACTTGCCAAGCAGTTAGTGGTATCACTTGACGAAATGAAGTATTTTGAATCTGTTTTATTTTCATAATGCCTCTGTCGGTGTGACTTCGCTATACTTCATAAATCATCATTCCAGATGATCACAGGTCAAGATAGTTGATATTTTGAAACTGTTTTATTTTCATAACGCATCTGTCAGTGTAATTTGGCTATACTTCATAAATCATCATTCCTGGTGATCACAGAAGTCAAGATATGCTGCCCCTATTTCATTCTCATGGCTCTTTATATTATATACCGAAGTTTAACACATGATATTCTCTGGTCCTCATGTTTCAATTTTTCTGTTGTGGCTAGTTTGTCAGAATCGCATAAGGAAATTTGGACTAGCCGAACCAAAAAAAAGTTGGAAGTAATTTCAGTTTTGTACAGTGTGTACTTCTTGATTTTGATTTCGTATATTAACCTAAAAATTTGGTGTTAGTACACTATAGTTACATTTCTTGGCAATTTATTATACTTAGTAGTAGGGAGTTTAAAGAAAAATCATTGGCGGGAGTTTTGATTTAGTTAGGAAAACCTAAAATTTGCACATCTTTTTTTCTCGTTTTTACCTCTTATTGCTTGTGTACACTATTCTGTCAAACTTTTTGGATATTTGTTCTCATTTAAGTCCCCAAACTATGACTGTTCCTATTAGAGTGTACAGTGTACCATAGGGAACAAAATTAGGTCTGTATAGTATTTGCCAACTCTTATAGGTTGTTGTACAAATTTGTTTGATATGTGTACAGACTTGTAGTTAACCCAAAAATCACAGGTGAATAACGGGTTCACGTGGAAGGGTTATAGGTTTTAACTCCCCCTTTACCTATACTTTTTTATGTCTTGTTTTGCAGACTGTGGGGAGTCAAGTTGTAGTCAAAATTGTGAAAAACAAGCTTGCACCTCCTTTTAAAACAGCACAGTTTGAGCTCGAGTTTGGAAAAGGCATATGCAGAGAATCTGAACTAATTGAGTTAGGGACCAAGCATAAGTTGATTACGAAAGGTGGAGGTGGATATTATAGTATAAATGGTCTGGGTTTTCGAGGAAAAGATGTTTTCAAAAAGTATTTATTCGACAACCCTATTGTGAAAGAAGAGCTTATTGTTAAGCTGAAGGAAAAGCTACTTAGCCCCGAAAAGGAAGAAACTGAAAGTGCGAATGAGAATGACGCTACGGATGAGATCGTGTCACCAGACTCGACTGATGAGGAAGTAATAGCTGCAGTTGATGCGGCTTGACTTTATTATATTAAAATTAGGAACTCTACTTTGAAAGGCAAAGGGTTTGATTCGTGGATGTAAATGTAAAATGGAAAGAAAATGGTAACTTTTACATGGGCATGAAATGTATCTATCTACTTTGTTTTGATTTAGTTTTACTTTCACAAATCTAAGTTGGTCCCGAGTATATTTTATGGGTCCCTTTTTCGAAGAATTCTCCCATGAACTGAGGGATAGCATTTTAAGTCAAGGACAAGTATATCTTTGCCGACGACACAATTTTCCGAAGGCGATAGCTCTTTCACCTGTAGATCAATTGTATTTTTTCTTAAGTTGATTGTAGTGTAGCTTCACTTTCCAAGGATGATTAGAGAAAATTGCAGGGTCCTTTTTTTTGTTATTTCATGTAATGCATGGTAACTGTTTACTACAGTAATTGTTAAGATGCTTCTCGTGTAAGGTGATATTTGGCCTGTAGGCTGTAGCTAAGTAATGTATCTTTTTGAAGATGTGTTGGTAAATAATGTACATTCATTGAGGAGAGCAACATGAAATGTAGTTTCCAATGTACGTGCTCTTAAGTTGTTATGCCAATTTGTTGTTCTTCGTTGCTATAAATTGTTAAAGAGTCCAATAATCTTGTAGTTCTAATACGAGGATTGACCGGAAAGAATAGAATCCCCACTTGGAAAATAAAATCATATTCACACCTATAAGACTGTTCATTAGATGTCTTTGTCCATCCTCGCGAACATATTTGAGTTCAGGTCTTTTCGATAAAATTTTCATCTGTTTTTTAAAATATAGGTCATGTCAAAATCTCTCATGACAAAGTGGAAAATTAACGACTCGTAAATCAGAATTAACTCAAAACAATCGGTATGTATTTCACCGTAGGAGTATTACAATCTTCACACCACAATTCTGTTGTTTGGGTAAGCCAAAAGTGTATATAACCCAAAGAGACTGCCCTGGAACTATAAGCTAACCACAAGAGCCACATGCACTACAAAACGGATTCAAATTATCTAGAGTTCATAGTGCACTCACATGCTCTATAGTTCAATTTAACGGATGAAATTAACACAATCCAATTGTCTAGATTTATGCATGGTTTTGAAGTTTAAAGGATGTGAATGCACTATGAACTCTAGAGAATTTGAATCCTTACAAAACAGGTACTACAACCACTACAACACTAATACAAGAACAATGACAGCTATAAAAAGAATTGAAAAACCCAAAATACAAGTTCGGACAATGACTAATTAAACAAGGAGCCAACACAAAAAAATGGCTTCCTAAATCCAGCCCTTCGCTCTAACATTCACAGCAACTTAAACAACCACTTTCTGGAAGAATTTGTAACACTTTTTTAGCGAAATTATTGGCGGGGATGACACTTAACGTTGTAGTGCGGCTTCTTTTGCTGTTGCAAGGCCTGGATATCTGGCTATACTTCTATCACCTATTCTCTTCTGTAGTCCGGAAACCAATTCTTACCGGTGCTCAAACAACCTAAACAGTAAAATCATAAGGGAAATCCCTTGGTTGTATTACCGAACAAACTCACTTGATAATAGAATATGTAACTGCATTTTTTGTTAGGTTTGCTTGATCATATAAAAGTAGTTCAGATTGAACACGCCTGTTGACAAATAGCTTTATGTATAAAGAAAACAAAAATCAACTAGTCAAACAAAATCTACAGAGAACCACAAGTCTAGTAGGCGGTTTTAACTCTTGATTATGAATTGCAATGTTCAAACTTTTGCAAAAGTAGAATCCGAGTTTAGAGGCATTTGCAATGCACAAATTTGGTTTGAAAAGCACCTTTAACTGCTAATCCATGCAACTCCTCCAGCCGATAGAGAAAAAAATCTAAGATAAAACGAAACAGAGGCAGGGATGAAAAATGAAGCAAAAGTGGCTCCAAATCCGTTCGTGACACACTCCTCCCCTGTGTAATAAATTAATTAATTTCACAACAAAAGGTTCATTAAATGGATGACTTCTTATAAAAGACAGATAAAAAAATGTTCCAAGTACATATATTTACTAGCCTTATTGTTAATTTTGAAATTAAGCTCCGAAACACTAAAAAAATTCTAACCAATGAATTCTAACTTAGAACATCAAGCATCAAAAATCTCAAAATACGTAATTGAAGCATATATAATCAGCTATTTCCCTCAAATACAAACAACGAAAGCATCAAAAATCTCAAAATACGTAATTGAAGCATATATAATCAGCTATTTCCCTCAAATACAAACAACGACTTTTCTTTATTACTAATATTTAATAAAGAAAACGCATGTTTAGTTCTCAAAGCCCTGCTCTAATATTTATTACTAATATTTAAAAAAGCTTATGATAAGGTCTCGTGAACAACTAAATATAATTTTCCCAACTAAATTGCCACGGATCACTAGTATTTAGAAATATAATTAATCAAACTACTTATTAACAAAAATTATAAAAAGCAACAACTGGCTAGTAAGTAAGGAAATATAATCACGAAAACGAAAGCCGAAAAAAAGTTTTAGTTACTTACTTCACTCGGTCAAAGTTAAGACCCATTCGTTTACCACCATCTTGACCTGCAATTAAATTGGATATGAAAAAAGCTTATGATAAGGTCTCGTGGCAATTTATCATTGAAGTGTTGAGAAAATTTGGGTTTTCTGAAATTATTATTGACAGAATTTGGAGGTTAATCTCAACTAATGGTACATCTGTCGTCGTAAATGGTGTTCCTACTGGATTTTTCTCTCCTACAAATGGGTTAAGACAAGATGACCCTCTCTCATCTAGTCTCTTTATTATTTGTTCAGAGGTTTTAACAAGGAATCTAAATTTCTTGGCTACCAAAAAAAGCTGGAAACACTTCAAGTCTCCTATAAATGGTCCTATAATAACTCATTTAGCTTTTGCAGATGATATGGCTAACAAAAGATCTGTTCAACGTATTAAAAAGGTGTTTCATTGTCACAATAAAGACTCAGGGCAAGAAATTAGCTTAAGCAGGGGCTTTGCTTATGTTTCTAAAAGTGTAACAAACCAACAAAAGAAAGAAATCAGTGACGAGCTCCAAATTAAAGTTAAAAAAACTCCTTTGACATATCTGGGTTGCAAGCTCTATGCAGGCCACAAAAAGGTATCCTCTTTCATGAACTTATTTTAAAGGTGATAAAGAAACTTTCTAGTTTGAAAAATCAATGGTTAACTATGGGAGGAAGAATAATACTAATACTAATTAAACATGTGCTTCAACGATTATGTTATTTGGAAAGACAATAAATTGGGGCATTTCAGTGTGAAATCAGCTTGGAATTTAATTCGAGATAAGCTGCATGGGAGTAACTGGATTAGCAAGTTAATATACCTGTGAAAATTTCTTGTTATTTGTGGAAAATCTGCAACAACGCTGTTGCTCTTGATTCTGTGATTAAAAAACCAGGTATTAACATCATCATCTGTAAGGGTCCTATAGCTAAAGAAGTGTGGCAAAATTTTGGTGATTTATTGGGAATCTCTAATTATTCTGGTAACCAAAGTTCACTGGAAACATTGCAAAATAAACAATACCTGATTTTATAGTTTGGGCAATTTGGAAAGCTAGGTGTAAAAGAAAATACGACAACAAAAGGATGAAGAGCGGCTCTATTTGTGAAGAAGTCAGCAGCTTAATTACAGTCAATGCTATTAAAGATAAGTAATTTTTCTACTAATTTTGATATCTACACAAAAAAGTTGGAACTTCTATCTATTGTACAGAGAAAATAAAAAATTGTTTAAATGGTTACATACTCCCCAGGTTTATCAGAAAATTAATATCAGTAGCTCTTCTTCTTGGGGTTCAAATTAACCAAAAAAGAGCGAACTAATTTTGAATTTGATTGTATTCAATTAGTTAATATTATTACAGGGATTGGAGCTTTGTTCTTGGCACTTGATTTAGTATAAAGATCTAATTCTTCAAGAGTTTGATAACAACTACAGTATTATTATTTATTCACATCGAAAGAGAAGGAAATAGTGGAGCAGATTTCCCTTGTTACTTATTTACGAATTAATCGAAGTAGATGAAGATTTTAATAAGATTTCTCTCTCTCAGGGTTCTATTTTTCTCAGGTCAAGATGAACAAGCGGGAAGTGTGATGGTTTATGTGAGGTTTTATACATTTTTATTCAATTTTTTTACCTTTAATACCTTGCTTTCTTAGTATTTATGTTTTATATCTCCCTTTCTTCATTTATTCCTTTTTTTTACTCTGCTTTATTAATTTTTTTCTTTTTTTTACTTTAATTTCTAATTTATTTTCTTTTTTCTGTCAAAAGTCAAAAGCCGAAACTTGGACACGTGACTTTATTGATGCTAGTTATTTTTTCTACTTTGAAAAAAAAAATCAGAATTGGTCAAAATTGACCAAAAAATATGAAAAAAATTAGAAACCACGGTACAAAAAAGAAAAACTAAGAAATCAATGTACAAAAACCGTAAAAGTAAAGAAACGAATGTACGAAAAAATATTAAACCCGTTTATTTGTGAATGGACGCGTGGCTAGTTATATATGTATCCAAAAGTTATTATCGATTTATGTTTTAAGTTGTATTATGTATTTGTGATAATTTAGTTAAAACATATTGCATCATTATTGCAATTTAACAAGCCAACAAATTGAAGAAGAAAACAACTCAACGGACAATATACCTGTGATAATCAATGAATATTCCATTTATAGCATTGAGAATATGTATAATATCATTAGTATTGGTGTTTTTTGTGTTTTTACGTTAAATAATGATATTCATATCACTTGTGCATTTCATGTGATATATATTTATAATTTTTGTTAGAAAAATTACCGATATACCCCTTCGATAGTACCATTAATATTGGTGTTCTTTGTGTTTATGTGTATACCAACTTCTTTTTTATTATTTGATTTCTATATTATGGTTCAACTTTAAATAATAATTAACGACAAATTACACGAAAGATAATGGTTTGGGCAAATCGGAATCACGCCTTAACGCTGATTGGATTTCTTGAACGTTACCGCAGAAAACGATCTTGTCCTTGCAAGCAGCCCATTATTCGTTATCAAATTTCATACGGAAGTAGGCAGAAACCATAAACTCTTGACCTTGGTTCTGGTCGTGAAGGAACCTCTCGACAATATCATTCTCGTCAAGATCACTTGTCGATAGAGTCATGCTCGAGAACAACGTCGTAAGTCCGTTTCCAACATGAACCAGATCTCGTTGATCCAAGTCGGTACCAACCGAGGACCATGTGGTGATAAGGATGATTGTTATAGTACAGTCCCATGGTGAAATTATTGTAATTAACACACGAACTAGGGTTGGGGTTTGAGATAGATATAGTTAAAACATATTGCATCATTATTGCAATTTAACAAATCAATAAAATGTTTGAAGAGGAAAGCAACTCAACAGACAATATACATGTGATAATCAATGAATATTTTATTCGTAATATTAAGAATATGTACAATGCCATTAATATTGGTATTCTTTGTTTTTTTATGTAGAGTAATGGTATTCATACAACTCGTGCACAATTCGTGTGTTTCATGTGATATATATTTATACTTTTTGCTAGAAAAATTACCGATACACACCATATCGATAATATGTCATTAATATTGGTGTTCTTTGTGTTTTTATGTAGAGTTAATAAATACCAACTTCTTTTTTGTTATTTGATTTCTATATTATGGTTCTAATTACTCTATGGATATAACTATTAAAGTCCGTCAGTATTGCTTGAAAGCCTATTTTCCATGATACTATATGTTATTGTTAATACATTTGCATAATTAACGATGTTTATGCTTGTTTTGTTGTACTTTTACAAGAAGCAAGAATTAAAGAGAGATCGAGATACAAAAAGATTAAATGGCAAACACATCTCATCAGTTCTATACAAGGATGTTCACCCAACGAGCACCACAACAAGTTTAGTAAATTAATTATATTGTTTTCTTATATTTTTTTTATTTGTAATTAGAAAACCTTGACTATAATATGCTTAACTATTGTATAGGATCCGAGGAGAAAGAGTAAGAAAACCAAGGGGTCAATAGTGAGGGGAAACTAAGAGGCCAAGGTAGTCATCATTTTATTGGATGAAGAGGGGTGTCTAACTGTGATTTTCAAATAAAAATGTACTGACATAACTGCTTCTATTTTGAGCCTTTAGATCTTAAAAAAAAAAAAAAAAAACTCACGGTTGTAAAAGAAAGTGTCTAAAATGAAAAAAAAAATGTACTGAATAACTCCCACTCTCCCTGTATCCTCCTTCATCGCCCACCTAAAATCCCTATTTCCATAGTTTAAAACTTTATATTATCATCCTCTTTTTAAAAATAAAAATGTTAGTCTGTCAATAATTTTTTTTAGAATTTTTCTAAATTTGGAATAACAGATAAGCTATTTCGTTTAACTATTTTGTAAATTTTTATGAAAGGTTTAACTATTATTTGATTCGAGCAAAGTTTTGATGTGAAGGAAAGAAGATTTTCACTTAATCGTGAGTTTGAAAGAAAACCAAGAAAAAAAACAAAAAAATGAACAATTAAAAAGATACTAGAATTTTGAAGGAGATGTTACTGGGGATGTGAAAAGTGCATTGAATATACTAGTTCAATTTCTTTTTTAGAACCTAATTTTCTCAACCGTAGATGTAGAAATAAATAATCGAATGGCCCATAAAAAAACAGTTATCCTCACTGTTAGAATTTGCACACAGAGACACACCTCTTCTTTTATTGGAACTTGTAAGTATGCACAAAAATTTGGGGGAAAATTGTTATAAATTGGGGTATATTGGGTTTGAATTTTATAATCGAGCACTCGCAACATTTTCCTTATATGACTCATTTATCTTATCCATTACCTTAAATTGTTATAAAAAGATTGTTCTAAAATTGTACACGCATCAGTTTCCTTATCCATTACCTTAAATTTACATAAACTCAAATATCACTCAAATATAAGGGATCAATATGTTTCCTTATAATTAAAATAACAATTTATCTTACTTTTATTTTTTCTCTCTCCTTTATTTGTACTTTTCACATATAAATTAATAAAATAACAAAAAGATGAGTTGTATAGTTTTGATAGAGAAATTGATAAAAAAGCTGATAATTTATATAAACCAAAACATTTACTTATAAGTTGTAAAAGTGTACTTTTAATTTAAATAAGAGAAAACTTATAAGTTAATTAATGTGATTGTTGTAGTAAATTAATTTGGGTTGAAAAAAATTGATAGAAGTATATTAAAATATAGTAATATTTAGTTATGATAATAAATTTGATAGAAAAGCTGAAAATTAATATAAAGAAAATATTTTCATTCGTAGACCCGTAAAGGGAGTCAAATGATCCCATTCGTGGACCCGTAAAGGGAGTCATTCGTGGACCCGTAAATGATCCCATTCCCACATGGCTTGGTTGTTCAATACCAACCATTAGAGATGAGGAAGATTTGGAAAACTGCCCCAGGGGATAGGAACGTACTGAATCAACGGGAAGGCAGACAGCGAACGAGCAATTTCCAATTCCCGCTAATCACTATATTCCTCCTGCGAACCATTGATGAGCCAGGCGAACTTTTTGTTTCGTTTTTTCTTTCTCTGAGTAATGCCCTCAGGTTTGATGTAAGGGGTAAAAAAATGTGCTAAGCGCCGAGCGAAGAACCGTACTAAGGTGAGTACATGAATGTGGTGAAGCGTACCGAGAGAAAGAGCAATGAAATGAACCATATCAAGCACATGTCTTACTCTACAAGTTAAGTTCGATGAGCTTCTATAGAACCTGTGAAAGTTTCGTTTTTAACTAAATTAATAAAGACGGGCTTTGCTGCGAAGAGGATGCTTAATCAGCCAACATCAACGACCGTAAATGATTCGTTGCCAGTACCCAAACTTTTCCATCCCCAGCCAAATACGATTGGGCATATCCTTCAAGAGATAAACCAATACGCATATTCTAGCAACGCTAGGCCTTGTAATCTGATTGGGGCATCCATTGTAAGAACTCACCCAGAACCTCAATATTGTGTAGTACCCGAAGAATTATTACACTACGTCTTAGGGTCTAGTTTAGTGATAGAGGTAGGTTAGCTTGGTTCGTTGTAGCTCTAAAATGCCGGTGATGAAGCAAATAGGTTGTGATAACATTCAGACCTCTCTGAGACTAAGAGGGGCTGGTTACAGGAGGTCTTCCTGGAAGCCTTGTAACATTAATCCAAAAACCAATAGTCACTGGTTTCGGCACATTCTTGTCGCCCTCTCTCGTTTTATTTATTTTAGTACCTTCGAGTCTTTTCCTGCTGGAGATTATTCAATTAGTACCTTCCCGCTACTCGAATCCCTTTTAATTATAATGAAACGCGATCTAGTTGAGGTGGAATAAATCCCATTATTGGCTTATGGCCTTCCCCGGGACTAAGGATATTATGCCATGCCCACTAAGCACTGATATTTATCTTGATCCTAATCCTTATTCAGTTGATGAGGTTGAAGACTCTTTGGCTGATGGTGTGGAATTTTCTTAATTAATAAAGCTTTCCACCCGCAACTCTTATTCTTCTTTCACTCTTATCCTATATATAAAGGCTAGTTCCCTCGGTCAATCAGTTTACAACTCCGATCCAAGACTGGAAGACTTAACTGACTTGATTGCTTAGCTTAGTCCATCGAGGGTAAATCCTATAGTAACTTCCCTTCTAGTCGAATAGCATCTGAGAACGTTGTATCAGCATCTCCGAGAACCTCAACTGCGAAGTCTAGTCTAGTTTTCTTTGTCGAATAGTTCGTTCCAGTTTAGGCTTTCCTCGCCTCTGTCTTTGGCGGAAACTTCTTCCCTCTTTCCTTATATTTTAGAGGAATCCTCGTACCCCCTTGTGACTTATGTCCAGTGTCCAAAACCTTTATAGTCGAAAGCCAATAACCTCGGTTCAGGCAAGCATCTTATTTCTTCTCGGTCGAGTAGCTTCGCACCTCTCGCTCTCGGTCGAGCAGCTTCGCACCTCTTACTATCGGTCTAGCAGCTTTCACACCTCTTTATGGTCGGTTAGTCTTACATTCTTTGTTGTTAGCTCTAGCATAACTAGAAGCCTTTAGAAAATCTCTTGGTGTATGTGTATAACTCTCTATCGATCGATTCCACCTCATATCCCCATTATTCCACTCAATTCATTCTTTTTTCGAATGAGTCATATGAATGTCGAAGTATAAGCCCTTCCTTCATCTTCACCTTCCAGTACTAATCTCTTCTTCTGGGAAAGACTCTTCATCTTACCACGGAGCCGGCCGTGCTCTTGCTCAAGTGGTTACTTCTTTCGCGAATGAAAAATCTCCTTTCTTCCTTGCTTTCAAAGTGAGGGGTTTCGGCATTCAAAGTCAAATGATTCTTTAGATTCTCGAGGAACTGGGCTAAAAAGGGAATGAATTTACGCAAAAACGGTGTAGCCACCGACTCGGGTTTCAATTTCAACCGAACCTGTGCCAACAGAATAGATAGATCTCAACTAGGAACAGAGATGAGGAAGCCCTTTTATTAGTAAAATAGGGGAAGAACTAGCAATCGATTTTGGCACATCACACCTTAACCATTTTTTTATTTATTTAGTAGCTCTTTAAAGAACTTAATATATTCAAGGTAATTACGTATTTACAAAATACTGTCTCAATTCATCCTATTTCATCAGATCCGGGATATGATATGGTTTCGAAGGATGAACCAGATATGGACAGTTCCAATAAGATTTCATTCTTGAACAAAAATCCATTTTTTAATTTATTTCATCCATTCCATGACTGACATGGGAGGATATACGTTTCACCACGATTTTGAATCAGAAGAGAGATTTCAAGAAATGGCAGATCGATTCACTCTATCAATAACTGAGCCGGATCTGGTGTATCATAAGGGATTTGCCTTTTCTATTGATTCCTGCGGATTGGATCAAAAAACATTCTTGAATGAGGTATTCAACTTCAGAGATGAATCAAAAAAGACATTTTTATTGGTTCTACCTTCTACTTTTTATGAAGAAAATGAATCTTTTTATCGAATGATAAAAAAAAAATACTCCCGTATCTCCTGCGGGAATGATTTGGAAGATCCAAGACTAAATAGAGTGGTATTTGCTAGCAACAACATAACAGAGGCAGTCAATCAATATAGATTGATCTGAAATCTGATTGAAATCCAATATCGCACCTATGGGTACATAAGAAATGTATTGAATCCATTCTTTTTAATGAATCGATCCGATCGCAACTTCGAATATAGAATTCAAAGGGATCAAATAGGAAAGGATATTCTGAATTATAGAACTATAATGAAATATACGATCAATCAACATTTATCGAATTTTAAAAAGAGTTGGAAGAAAGAGTTTGATCCTCTTATTTTTATTTCTTAAACCGAGAGATCCATGAATCGGGATACTGATGCATATAGATACAAATGGTCTAATGGGAGCAAGAATATACAGGAACATTTCTTTTCTGAGCAGAAGAGCCATTTTCAAGTAGTGTTCGATCGATTACGTATTAATCAATATTCGATTGATTGGTCTGAGGTTATTGACAAAAAAGATTTGTATAAGCCACTTCGTTCTTTTTATCTAAGTCACTTCTTTTTTTTGTCCAAGTTTCTTTTCTTTTTGTCTAATTCACTTCCTTTTTTCTTTTAATTTTCATAAGATCTTCTTGAGTATTATTCAAAAGATCTAGTAATGTATATATATTGGATTTTTTGAGGCAATTATAGATTTTAGGAGGCAATTTTAATTGGTCAATAAAAATATATTTCAATGCTATTTTTTTTTTAGTTTAACCAATTTATCATTAAAAGTAAAAAGATGTGAAGCTTGTGTTTATTGTCATCTAACTAGAATACAACGGACTTCCAAAATGAATATATTCATATTGAAAATAGTAAAAAAAAAAAAATTCAAAATGATCTCTAAAACAATTGATAGAGTATTATTCCTGAACTCAATTAATAAATAATACCCCTATAGTCCACTTCTTCCCCATACTACGAGTGAAAGAGAAAATGTAAAGACGACCATTAAGGCAACCCAAACGAGACTTATTATATCCATGTGAATTATGTCCCCTATTTCTATGAATATGAATGAATTTTTCTATTATTACTCACTAATAATAATAATGGAATCAATGGTGCATAGTCAAAAAGATCTTCTGAGCACTCAGAGACTCTCGTAAATCCGTATCGAAATTCCGCCCCTTCCATCACTATAATATTTCCTTGTATTTAGACCTCATGGATTTACAATTTTAAACAATAGATATAAACAAAAGAAGTAGGTGCTAAATATTCAGAATTTAATAGTAATCGAATACAAAAATTAAATAATATCATACCTGTATCCGAGGGGAAATCTAGGCAATCCCGGAGGAGGAGGAACATCAGGAGGCAATCCAAGACAAGGTCTAACAGGCCGTAGCCTAGCCATCGCCCACATCTCAAGGAAGAACACCGCACTACTTATTTCATAAGCTTGCCCCTGAACAAACTTGCACATGTTGGACTTCAACCAATCGAGAAGAGGTGATCCCCAACTATACTTTCCACACATATCGAAATCTTCAAGAAACGGTACAGGCCAAAGTGCAATCTGATCACTGCTCTTATCATAAAAAACGTGAACAGTTAGCAACAATGACATGCCAGCCCTGGACTGATATAACAAGCTCTCATCACTAGGGTTGGCAGGTAATTCCGTAAATGTTTGTCTCAACCATCTAAGTATAACTGTTAAACAATTTTTATCAACCATATCATCATCGGGTCTACTACCCAACAACCTCTCCACCAAATCCAACATGTTAGTTATATTATCATTTCTCTCCGACCGGGTTACAGGCAGACCATCCACCCTCAATCCCAACATAATCTCTACATTTTGTAGAGATATGCCCAACTCGCCACCGGAAAAATAAAACGTGTGGGTCTCATCACGCCACATGTCCATTAATGTTGTAAGAAAGCCTCGATCTACATTATAACTATTTATGACATAGACACCGTAAAAGCCTACACTAATAATATTTTACGTTATTGTTGGGTGCGAAGGTATCTCTCAACTATAATTGTACAACCGCAGCTTATTCTCATCCGCTCTCCCTACCTCTCTACCACGCGCCCAAATCTTTTATAATATATGATCGGATTGTCATAAAATCCTCCGATTGCCTCTAAGAATGGGACCTGGATCACCTGGATCATCCATAGAGAACCTATATGAAAAATGAATATCAAATTAAATAAATTGTCCACTCATTCACATATATATATATATAAATATACCCTATATTCTTTTGCTTATGCAATGATTACATATTCTAATATGTATACACACACGCATATGGTTGGGCTCATCTGGCCAAAAAAAAGGAACTCATGGGCTATTTATAAAAAGTACCATCAAATAAATGTTAATTGTTCATACAACCTACTAATTACCATACAAATCAAATGAAACCCAATTAATGGCAACTAAACAATTATTATAAATCAATAAAATTGCATAAAAACATAATTGAAACAGGTAATATATGAAAAACCATAACTTAATCAAATTTATCATAGTCAAAACAAGATAAACAATATACACAATCAAATGGAGCAAAACAATTAGTGATAATTATCTAAATCAATAAATTTACATAAACCCCCTAATTTTAATTAAAAAGGAAAAATTGTGTGTAAAATTGGTATAGTTTCTATGATTTGTTCATAAATTGATATATTTTCTAGGGGGAATCTTTTATAAGTAGCTCATATAAACTTATATTCCTCCTAAATATTTTGATAATTTCACATTTTTCATATGTACCATTTTTTAATTATTTAGTTTATTTACTAAATGGTCATACAAATCAAAATATAATAGACATATTTTATCTTTCTACAAACCTAAAAAAATAGTTTTAAATTAGAATAAAATAAAAAAAAACACAAAAAATTATAAAAAATCACAAAAAATCACAAAAAATTATTTAAAAAATCACAAAAATCATAAAAAAATCACAAAAAATCACAAACTTTTTAAAAAATTACAAAAAAAAATATATATATAATTTTTTTTGTCAATATAACACTTTTTATACCAAAAAGCTGTTTTTTTCATAAAAAAACACTTTTTCCATCAAAAAGTGATTTTTTTATGCAAAAAGTGGTTTTTACATGAAAATGTGCTTTTTTTTAATCTAAATGAGCTGAAAGTGCATCTAGTTCAGTCGAAAGTACGTATAGTTTAGTCAAAAGCGTATATAGTTCAATAAAAGTGCATATAGTTCAGTCGAAAGTGCATATAGTTAGTCAAAAGTGCATAAAATTGAGTCAAAATTGCATTCAATTCAGCTGAAAGTACATCTACTTCCGTTGAAAGTGCATACAATTCAGTCAAAAGTAAATATAGTTCAATAAAAGTGAGTATGCATATAGTTTAGCTAAAAGTGCATCTGGTTCAGCTGAAATTACATATGGTTCAGCTTAAAATGCATCTAATCTTATAGTTAAGTCAAAAGTGCATATAGTCTAGTCGAAAATGAATATAGTCCAGTCGAAAGTGCATATAGTTCAATAAAATTGCATATAGTTCTGTCAAAAATGCATTTCATTCAACTAAAAGTGCATCTGTTTCAGCTAAAAGTGCATCTGATTCAGCTGAAAGTGCATATGGTTCAGCCAAAAGTACATCTAATTCAATAAAAATGCATATAATTATGTAAAATGTGCATCTGTTTCAGCTAAAAGTGCATCTGGTTAAGCTGAAAGTGCATATAGTTCAGCTGAAAGTGCATCTAGTTCAGTCGAAAGTGCATCTAGTACAGTCAAAAGTGCATAAAGTTCAACAAAAATTCAACAAAAATGCATATAGTGCAGCACAAAAAGTGCATATATTTTACTTTAAATTTAAAAAAAACTTGATGAATTTGAACCACCAACCTCTTGAACATTTGTGTTGGGTGCAAACACTTTTACCAATTTGAGCTTAAAGATCTAAAATTAGTTTCTAAAAAGGCAATTTAAACTTTAACAAATATTGAAATGAGTCAAACGAGAGTTAAATACATAAAATTCACTTTTTGATGAAAATGTGTTTTTTTATGAAAAAGTGTTTTTTAATGAAAAAATGCTTTTTCGGTGTAAAAAGTGGCATATTGACATTTTTTATGATATTTTCATTTTTTATGATATTTTATATTTTTTTTTGATTTTTTTGATTTTTTATAATTTTTTTGTGATTTTTATAATTTTTTTCATTTATGAGGGACAGAGTGAGATATTTTCTGTTTTTTATGAAATTAGATTTTTTTTAATTTATATAGTATGAAAAGTGCTAACTAAAGGAATGCAAATTATAATAGATATCTAGTGCTAATTAAAGTTCAAAATTGCTACCTATGAGGTATTAATCCTATTTTCTATGATTTTTTTTTCATAAAGTACAAAGTTAAACTATATAAAATATAGAATAAATAAATACCTTGAATTGAACTATGTGATTCGGAATAAAAGTAAGAAAGTTGGGTTAATCGGAGGCAAAACATATTAAGTGCTTGTAAATTTGGGAGAATTTTTGAAGAGGGAGAGTGGTAATTTTTAAAAATGTAATTTTTTTTTTTTAAATGTGTTAAGTAAGCCGTCCGTAATTTTTTCGCCCATCAATTGGTCGATAAAGAAACACAGTGTAACACAAATGGGGACAGTAAATTTTATTTACAGGTTGAATTAAGTAGATAATCAAAAAGTAAGATTGGTAGTAATTAAAGGTTGATACTTTTTTTTTAGCGTGAAAAAAATAAAATGCAGTGGCTTGTAAACCATTGGCAAAAAGAATGGCATCTCTCTATCTATATATATACACAACTAAATTACTATCTCTCTCTAAAAGAAAAGTGACGATCATGGCATATCTGTAGACAAATTAGCTCTCCGAATCCGGAAAATGGTATTTAAATAATTGTGCATTTTTCAGGTGTTGTAATTCCAATTACATTTTCCTTTTATATTTTGCAAAAAGGTTCTCTTAGCTTTGTAGCTTGTTATAATTAATGTAGTAATTATTTTCTTATTATATATATATGTTTGCATACTAGACTGTGCATGCCATAGCTTAAATATCATAAATTTGAAATGATGCATGTTTGGTATCCGCTTTTTTGGTCACTTATTTAGCTTTTTGCTTGAGTAAAGCAAGTGGGTTTCGACTAGACAACTTTTTTTAGCTTAAAGCAAGTTTTGGGGGTAAAAAAGTGATTTTTTGGGTAAAAAGCAACGATTGTGGGTTAAGAATTAGGTAAAAAAAAAGCAAGCTTTTGAGGTAAAAAACTGAGCAGGAAAAGCAAAAAAGATAGGATTTCGTAGCTATTTTTAGCTTTCTTCTCAGTTTTTTTGGGTTTTTTTTCCAATTCTAGTATAGACCAAAACATTCTCAATGGAAGGATGTTTGTACTTTTCTTATTCGGAAAAGCGGAAAAAGGGAAAAAGTTGAATTGAATATTTCTAGTAAAAGATAGCTTTTTAAACCTGTTGGCAAACGCTCCACTGTAGTTTTTTTAAATCCAGCCTTTTGGTCACTGCTTTGCTTAGGTAGTTTTCCGACCAAAAAAGTTGATGAGTTAGTACAAGATTATCTTTGCATCCGGGGACACAACGGGGTTTTGGTTGGTTGATGGGGTGAAATTCATATACACTAAAGTTACATGGTAGTAATTTTAGTTAATTTTGGGTGTTGTCCGGTGGATAAACAGGATCTGCATAGGGGGTGTCTTAACTTCATCTAGACCTTTGTTTTTTTTGGATATAATGCACGTGGCTACAAGATTATATTTTGCATATTTTCGTTAGAAATACGTTGTAGAAGTTCAGATTTTTATCAATACGAGGGTGGCTGTAGCCCGGTATAGTCACCACCTAATTTCCCCACTGGCGTTGTCACTTGGCCACTATTTGCGCCTATTTTCACCACTTAATTTCTCGATTGCTTGGATTTTCTGTGCTGTAGAATTTATAATTTGCATCTGGTATGTGATCAAGTCTGTAACTAACAATCTCAAATCCTTAGGGAGTCTGAAGTCCTAAATCAGAATTAAAATAATGTTAGAAGCAAAACCTCAAGGTAGAGGGCTTTCTAGGTGCTAGCTAGAGCAACAATTTTTTCCCATTTCCGTTGGATTTTATTGTAATAAGAAATATTCTGTTGTAAACACGATTACCACACTTATTAAACATGTAAAATTTACCGACACGTAGTTATGCAACTGTAGTATAACATAAGGTTAAAAGAACATAATTTAGCATCTATAAATTGAGCTTAAATATGTTTCCTAAAATAGGAATCAGGTGAAAATCAACTTAAAGTCACACAAAGTCCTCAAAACAAATTTAACCAGCCGAGATGATTGCATTCACAATTTGTTTTGGACTCGTCATATTCCACTTCAATCTACCCATACTTGCTATTGAACTTATGATATTTCTTTGTTTTTTGTTTGTCTAGTATTCATTTTCTAATCATCTAGCAGTTTAATAGGATTATTAAGCGATTTGATATATGTATGGTTGATCTTATATTCTTCACAATTCCTTTTTAGGATATGGATTCAAAGACCACTGTAAACAATGTCACGGATTTGGAAACAAAGGTTAGCCCAAGAAAAAAGGAGAAGAATTATAAGCGAGAAGAAGATATTTTCTTGTGCATGGCATGGATGTTAACTTCGAAGGATAAGGAAGAAACGGACGAGTCTTCAATGACATTCTGGGAAAGAATAGCAGAAAAATATAGTAGCTTAATAGAAAAAAGATATGTCATCCGTCCTAAATACTCACTGCTTTCAAGGTGGAGCAAGATTCGAGGTGCTGTGTCGACGTTTTGTGCAATTTATAAAAATATCAATGATCAGAAGCAGAACAGCTACACAGAGAACGAAATGGTAAACCAAAAGAGCTCTGTCACAGAAAATGACGTGTGATTGTTCAGAATCTTGTTATGCAATTTTTGTTTGGTTTTATTGGGAGAAAGTATTAGGATTTCGTTGAAGACCCGAAATTGGGATGTGTCCTACCAATCACATTGCTTTGTCAAAGATTAGTAGTGGGCTCCACCTTAGGTACATTTTTTCAACAAATATTCTCATTGGTGGGGCACACTACTTTCTAGTTTTTGGGGAAGGCCTACTACTTTCTCTGTTAATGGTGTTCATTTTTCATAAGTCCCTTTTAATTCGATGTATCAAATGTAACAAATTGTTTTCTACTGGGAAGTTACTTTATTAAGAGATCTTCTAGGTTTCTGGAGTTCTTATATGTATTGTTACTAGTTTGTGGACAAATAACTTTGCAGTTTGCACCATTGTTGTACTCATGCGACGAAGAACTGCTTTTGGGACCGCAGATAGTGTTTTTATGTTATAAGTGTCAAAATTTGATTGCTAAATGTGATTGTTACTTTGTCTTTTGTTTGTCAGTTTCTAAGAATATCATATGTATGTAGATCAAGAAGGCATTGCTTGCTTACAAGAAGGAGAAAAAAGAAAAATTCAAGTTCCTTCATTGTTGGAGTGAACTAAGAAGTTCATTAAAGTGGACTTCTGAAGGGATTTTGAAGGTTCGAGAAAAGCAAATCGGTCAACAATCATCAATAGATGAACATTTAAGTCTTGATGATGGTAATGGTTGCCCATTGGATACGCAAATACTTGCGAAGCAGTGTGAAAGAGAAGACGATGATGCCCTTGTACGCTCCCCATGCACCGATGCTTGTTCCGTCTCTGCTGTGTCTCCAGTCTTCATCTGCTCGTCCGGGTTCGTCTTCTTCTATTCTACTCTCTCTCACTCTCTGTCTATGTCTATGTCTCTATTTCTATATCTTTTCCGTGTTTTCAACATCTGAAGACCTATTTCCTTTAACAAAAGAGGATGTTGCATGTTTCTAGGAATTGAATTTAAGTTTGTTCTACATCTCATTTTTTCGCCTCTGTATAAAGTACTACTTGGATATAACAAAACGCGGTCTTTTTTGTGTGCTGAGTGTTAGTTACTTAATTATGAATTCGATATGTACTTTGCCTGTTCCTCTTGTAATTTTCCCCACACTTCCTCGGGATTGTTATTACAATCAGCAGCTTTACTAGAATTGGCTCGTGTGAATGACCTTTGTTTTCTGTGAGGGGTGTTTGTGGGAGATTGTAACTAATGTACAAGGTTAAAAATAGATTTTTTTGTCAAAATGGGGGGCATGAGGGTGTTATGACCCCTTGGTGTCACCAACTAGCTACTCTTCTGGTTACCATCTTTTCTTTAAAGAAAATATTTCTAATTCATCCTTAAAAGAACATCTTCCCTTTTTATGTTTTAAAAATAGAAGGCTGTGAAAGGTATATAATCTATATGGTAATACGGATCTTAGAGTGTTCTGCTTATTGTATTCTATATAGGAGTACTTAGTTAACAAGCTTGAAAAATGTAGTTATGTTCCCTTTATCTAGTTTAGTTGTAATCTATATGTAAAAGTTTATTGTGTAAATTATATGTAAAATGTTCTGTTCCCTTGACCTTGTTTTTAAATTATGTTTCGTATTTGATATGTTTTAGGGTAATTAATTTTGATCCCCATAATCACAATGTGATGGATGTCCCGACAAAGGTTAGTGAGAAAGTGAGTACCAAGAAAAAAGAGAAAAATTACACCAAAGAAGAAGACATGTTCTTATGTAGGGCATGGGTGGCATCTACAGATCCAGAGATAGAAAAGGACTCAATTTCAATGACACTTTGGGAAAGAATAACAGAAGCATATGCGAGTTTAAGAGGTAACAACTATGTTCCGCGAAAGGGACATTCATTGTCTAATAGATGGAGTAAAATTCGAAGCGATGTGACGAAATTTTGTTCCTTTTATAAGAACATCACTGATCAGAATCTGGGTAGCTACACTGAGCTGGAAAAGGTAATCCAAATGGATCTTATAATCTGTATTATGTATTAACTACTAAACTAAAATGGTGCCTGTATTCCATATTCAAACTTAATTAAATCCGAGTTCTTCTTTAATGGCGTATTTCATATTCAAACTTAATTAAATCCAAGTTCTTCTTTAATGTCTCTTATCTTGTTAAGCCCGAAACTATTGAATTTAAATTATTATTTTACTATGTGGTTGTTGGTTTCTATTATGGTCAGGGAAACACGCAGATTAGCCACACTACCTTAGTTATAGTCATATTAAAAATTATTATATATATTTGAATCTTGAACTCCATTTATTGGTAGATCAACCTGGCGATGCTTACCTTCCGGAAGGAATGCGGAGCAAGCTTCAAGTTTGTTAGTTGTTGGAACGAATTAAAACATTCTCCAACATGGATTTTTGAGCTGACTAATGGAGTTAAATTCAGCCGGAAAAAATCAGCTATTTTGTCTCAACAATCGTTAAATGGTGAACCTTTTAATCACAAAGGAGATGATGATTCCCCTTCAATGCCTACTCCCATATTATCCGATGAACCACTAGAGAAGAAAATAGTCCCTGTTGATACTAGTTTGTCTGACGTGGAAGAGCTTCTTCCACAATCACATGACCTAGTGAAAGAAACGTTCACTAATCTACCGGATGTGGAGCTCCTCAAGGATCAACCAGTGACTAGTAGGCATTCTAGTTTTGATGATGATTATGATTTCCCAATGACCGTAGACGCATCACCAGAAGAGCTCCATGTGAATATTCTCGAAGAGCGGGAAGTGGGATGCATAGAGGGAGAGAGAATCACTACTGCTTCAGCCTCTCCGCTTGCTACCTCTTCTCATCTCTCTGCTCTGTGTACGCCAGTCATCCTCTCCAGGTGCTTTGCCTTTCTTCTTCTATGCCCTTCTGCTCTCCATTCTATGTAGCTTCTCTATATCAACTAATTTCTTAGTTTTTTGTGTTCGATCTAGTTTCTCTTCTCTTCTTTAGAAAGTAATTTTTGTGAAAATATGATTTTGATCTTCTACATTTTGCATTTTGATTTATTTAGGGGTATTGATTTTAACTCCCATGATGACACCGATACCCAAATAGAGGAAAGTGAACAAGTGAAAACCAAGAAGAAAGGGAGCAATTATACGCGAGAAGAAGACGTGTTATTGTGTAGGGCATGGATGGGTATTGTGAAAGCCAATAACGAATCTTTAAAATCAGTTTGGGAAAGAGTAGTGGAAAAGTATGGGAGTTTAATTGGGAGCGAATATGTTTCACGTACTGAAAAATCGTTGGCTCAAAGATGGAACATGATTCGACCCGCTGTGTCGAAATATTCAGTCATTTATAAGATAATCAACGATCAAAATCCGAATGGCTACACCGAACTGGATAAGGTAACCTGATAAAGCTTTGTCAAGGGAGTTTATTATTCATGTTTTAAAATGCAGCATTACTTGGCGGATCATTTTCTTTATAATTTTGGAGGTTGGAAATGTTTTTGTTTAGTACATACTTTTGGACTTTATTACATAAAAACTCATACTTGTGTTTTCTTAAAGATTAGGTACATATTAACGTAGAATCATTGAGGATCCTCGAGTAATAAACTATACAGACAGACATGAAAAAGATGGAGTACCATAGGAATTTTTGATTGCTCAATATCATTTCCAAAATTTCAATGGTCTGCCTCTACCTTTCTTTTGATTTTCTACTCTGATACCTTCACACCTGCTAACAGATGCATCCATAGGTCTCCTTATCACATGCCCAATCATCTTAATCGACTCTCTCTCATTTTATTTTCAATAGGAGCCACCCTTACCTATACTAGATATTATCATTCCCAATCTTATCTTTCTACTCTTCCACACATCCATCTCAACATCCGCGTCTCTGGGACATTCAATTTGTTTTCATTTATTTTCTTAATCGCCCGACACTCACTACCATATTATAAAACTGGTCTCTTAGCTGTTAAATCAAATTTTCCGTTAAGACCTAGAGGCATATTACGATTACATAAAAATCCAGAATCACTCCTCCACCTTATCCACCCTGCTTGGAATCTATGGTTAATATCACTTTGTATTCCAGTATTATTTTGACCAAAGATAATGACACCTATCACTTTTTGGTACGCCTCATCACATAACCTAACTATAAGTGGATAAATCATCCCGCTATCACTAAAGCTATACTACATATATTCAGAGCTTCGGAAATATTCCTTCATAATTCTAGCCTATCGTTTACAGCTAATTTAGTCACGTCCACTAAAACTCTTATCATCTGCAAAAAGAATGTACCCTGAATATGACTAGTTAGTTCATCCGTGACTATCGCGAACAACAAAGGGGTTAAACTCGATCCTTCGTGCAAGCCTATAGTAATAGGAAAACTAAGTACATGCTATCACTTATTCTAAAATTTGTAGTTGCTTTCTCATACAGTTAAATTATATATTTATGCACACGTCTTTTTTTCAACACCACCAAAACACCTCTCTAAAAACTTTATCATATGCTTATTCTAGATCAATAAACACCAAATGTGAATAATTCTTACTCGCCCTATATTTCAAATTGGGTGTATAAAATCGAAAATTGTGATGGTTGGGGTTTTACGTAATCAGCCTTAAGTTTTGTCAACTTGTACCACTTATATGTGGTCCCTGCCCTCTATATTGATTTTGGGTGTATAAAATCGAAAATCATGATCGTAGGGGTTTTATGTAATCAACGTTAATTTTTTTCAACTTGTACCGGTGTCATGTGGTATGCACAGCTTGAACCAAAAAAACTTGTTCTACTAAATTGATGGGTGTATCCCAAATTGTGGGGCTTCCAAGGTTTTCTTGGTAGAGTTAAATTTATGTGTTGCTACTAGTTCGTGGATCATTTCCTTCCATTTTAAGAAAGTCAATTGTATGGAAGATTTGGTTGTCTCCCTTTTGGATCACATGTCTCAATAATCTAGTTAGATAAATTATTTCTCTTCATAAAAAAACATGGCTATTTGTCCTTCCTTTGTGCCCATATTTACCTTGTTTCTTATTTATCGTCACTATTGATAACTGTTGGTGGTATGTTACTATTACTTGTTTGTATTGTAGATCAATAAGGCACGGGTCACCTACAAAAAGGATGGAAACGAAAAGTTCAGATTCCATCATTGTTGGACCATATTAAAATATTCACCTAAATGGAATGCAGTGGTTAGCAAGGGTAGGTCGAGAATAGTTGCTAGGTATTCTCAAGAACCAATAACCAGTGAACATTCTAGTTTCGACGATGATTATGATTCTCCAATGACCATAGACACATCGTCAGAGGAACTGGATGAGAATTTACCCAAAAAGCAAGAAATGAGATGTAGAGAGGGAGAGTGTGTCGATGTTGTTGCTGCATGTACGCCAGTCATGCTCTCCAGGTGATTTCCCTTTCTTCTTCAATCTCTTAGACCAAAAAAAGAGTTCTATATTTCTAGAAATTGTGTTATAGAGTGTCTTTTGTATCCTTATCTCCCGTTTCGTTGACGACGAAGTGAATTTGCCAGGTTATGATGAAGATTCAAAAACTTTTCATTTAATTTGCTTACTTCTACAAATCTCGTTTGTATGTTGCTGAAGCTTGGCGTGGGCCAGTAGGTTAGCATTTTTTTTTCTGTTTTGGCACAAAGTTGTTCATAATCATTTCATTAGTTGAGATGTTTGCTATCATCTTTAATATGAGGGAAAACGTTTCCTATTTTTGTTTGAAAATGTAAATTTTTGAATGCTTAGAAGTAAAAGAATTGTGAAATGCAAATAAATCATGTGATGGTACAAATATTGAGTGTTCACTACTTCACTTGCCAAAGTATAATTAATGCTACTATTGGAAATGAAGCCTGAAGAATTTAAATGCGTTCTCTTGATCCAGAATTGCCAAAATGTATACTAAATTTTAGTTGTGTCACATGTGGTTGATCTTCTATCCTCTATAAATTAATTGGTTAAATATGGATATGAATTCCAACACACACAATCATGTTAGGACGGATGTGCAAACAAAGGTTAGTGGAAAAGTGAATACCAGGAAAAGAGAGTCAAATTACAGTGAAGAAGAAGACATATTCTTATGTAAGGCATGGATGGCAACTGATGCGGATCCAGTGATGAGAAAGGACCAATCTTTCTTTTTCTGGAAAGTGGAAAATTACCATTCACCAATGACCCTTTGGGAAAGAATAAGTGAAGCTTATTCGAGTTTGATAGGGAACAACTATGTGTCCCGTACTGAACATTCATTGACTAATAGATGGACCAGAATTCGAACTGCTGTGGCGAAATATTATTCCATCTATAAAAACATCACAGACCAGAACTTGGGAAGCTCCGAGACGGAAAAGGTAATCCGGAATGAATTTGTTTGAGGAAGCATATCTACCTTGAAAATGTCATTATAGTTAGAAACTTAGGCCTTTTTACAGAATCTTTTTAATTAATTTTTGCTTGAATGCTTGATTGATGGCTGTGTTGTCGATTCAAAATTATTTCAATTTTATCTAGGTTTTCTTATCTTGTGTAGTTTTATGAAAGATCTGGTGAAGATTTGCTTTTGTCCGACTCTTATAAAAAGCTGAAAAGGTTTAGTATTGAATCATATGATTTAATTATGTGTTAGTTTCTATTCTGATTAGGCAAGCATGGCGATTAGCATCGTATAGTATTTGCAGTTTATTAAACTCTCAGCTAATGCACATATGTCTGACCTTTATTTGTAGGTCAACATAGCAGCGTTGACCTACCAAAGCGAATGGAAAGAAATGTTCTTATTCTTTAGTTGTTGGAACGAGTTAAAACATTCGCCAAAGTGGATTTTTGAGACTACTTCTGGAGTTAGGTTTAGGCAAAGACATGAAGCTATGTTCTCGGAACAATTAGCAAATGATGAGCCTTTTAGTCATGATGAGAATGATAATTTCCCAATGCCTGCACCAACGTTTTTCGATCAATCACAAGGGCAAAAGCTGGTTGCAGAAGAAAGAAAGGGACAAGATGATGTTGAAACTAGTTCGTCTGACGTGGAAGAGCTCCTTCCACAAACGCATAACCTAGGTAGAGAAATATCCGCTGATCAACCGGAAGTGGAAAAATTCGTCGCGGATCAAACAAGTGAATATTATAGGTTTGACAATGATTATGATTCTCCCATAGCCACTCCATCGGAGGAGGAACAGGATGGGAATCTACCCGAAGAGCAAGAAGTGGTTTGTGGAGAGGGAGAGAGAGTCGGTGCTGCTTCAACCTCTCCGCCTGCTGCTTCTTCACGTCTCTCTACTCTGTGCACGCCAGTCATTCTCTCCAGGTGCGTTTCCTTTCTTCTTCCATCCATCTCTCTTTCTCTCTCGTCTCTGCTCTCTATAAATGTGGTTTCTGAACAGAGAGTTGCATTTTTCTGGAAGTTGTGTTATAGATTGGACTTGTTGTATCCCTTTTCTCCCGTTTCATTGACGGCAAAGTCAATATTGTAAGTTATGTTGAAGAGGGAGAAAACTTAATGTTTTATTTAATTTGTTTTCATTTATAAACTTTATATATTGCTGAAGCTTGGTGTAATTGTGCCTGGCCAGTGTATTACCAAATTCTTCTTTTTTCCTTCGTTTTTGGCACAGTGTAATTCATAATCATTTCATTGGCCGAAATCTTCGTTACAAATTTCCAATCTGCATCTGAAAATGTAAATTTCGAAATGTTCAGAAAGGAAAGCCTATTGAATGGTAATTAGTGATAGTAGATCTATTGACTGTTCACTTTCTCAAAGTAGTTGGTACTACTTAATAAAAAGAAATTAAGAAAATAATTTTGCTTTCTTTAACTATAATGTATTACATTTTTTAGAGATATGGATTCCGACACCCACAATCATGTCAGGACGGATGTGCAAACAGATGTCAGCGAGAGAGTGAATACGAAGAAGAGGGAGAAAAATTACACTGAAGAAGAAGATGTGTTCTTATGTAGGGCATGGATGGTGACCGATGCGGATCCATTGGTTAGGGACCAATCTGCAATGAACCTTTGGGAAAGAATTGTAGAAGAATACGAGACTTTAATAGGGAACAACTATATAAACCGCACTGAGCATTCATTGTCTAATAGATGGTCCAGAATTCGAACTACTGTGGCGAAATTCTATTCCTATTACAAAAATATCACTGATGAGAATTTGTGCGAGCTGGAAAAGGTAATCTGATTGATTCTGTATGATGAAGCAGTTTTTCATTCTTAAAAATGACATATCAGTTGAAACCTCAAAAGTCTTTTATGAACCTATTTTAGTTGATATGCTAAGTCGATGGTTGTGTTGTCTATTCCAAATTATTCGAGACCAAGTCTTTAATCTTGGTTTTCTTATCCGGCTAAAATGGTGTGTTAGTTAAATAGTCGAAAGTCTTCTATCAATATGAATTTTTTGATATGCTATATGGATGTCTTTGTTGTCTAGGTTTCTTAATTTGCTAAGCCACTACTGCGATTTTGTGGGAGATTTGGTAAAGGTCTCTTTTTGTTTGACTGCTTTGGATGGAAATCCGAAAATGTTTTATTTAGGATTACATGATTTTAACTTGGTTGTTAGATTTTATTCTGGTTACGCAGAGCAGCCAATTATCACTAGCTTATTTATAGTCTTCACATTGATTAAACTACCAGCTATTAGTAATACTTGAAGTTTTGAACTCTTCTTTGTAGATCAACATGGCGGTGCTAGCCCTCCAGAAAGAATCCAAGGAAAGGTTCCTTTTCCTTAGTTGTTGGCACGAACTAAAACATTCGCAGAAGTGGAATTTCGAATTGACTAAAGGAGTTAAATATAGGCGAAGACATGCAGCTATTTTCGCCCAACAATCATCAAATGGGGAACATTTATGTCACAATAATGACAACAATTCCCCAATGCCTAAACCCACATTTTACAATCAATCGCATGGGGAGAAACTAGTCTTGCGAAAAAGAAAAGACAGATATTTTGATACTAGTTCATCCGATATGGAAGAAATCCTTCCACAAACACATGACCTAGTGAGAGAAACATTAGCCGATCAAGATGAAGTGGAAACTCTCATCATGCGGAAAAGAAAGGAAAGAGATGGTGATACTGACCAAGTGCGAGAATTACTCGAGCAGAAGGTCAGAAAGCTTGATGAGTTGCTCGAGATTGAACGTGAGAAAAGGGATACTAAGATAATGCTTATCGACCCAAGTACCCTTCCAGATGGTCGTAGACAATATTTTGAAAAACTCCAGCAAAAGATCCTCAACAGGGTGTGTGGAGAATCACCCCAAAGCAATTAAGTTAAGAGTAGTCTTTAATAATTTATGGAGGTACTCTTGTTTGTACATTACTTGGAATACAGACCGAGAGCATTACTATTTAAGTCCTGGGTATTGCTTTTTTAAACAGTTGTAAATTAAAAATTATCAAACTAGCTTTCAACTTTGCTTTATTAAAGTTTTTCTTTTCTTCCATAATTTGAAAGCCAGATTTTCTTTTTGTCCTGACTCCTGGGTATAAACTCTAAATGATGCCTAAATCTGCTATTTTAACTGTCCACTCGAATGCAAATGTGTCGAGTTCAGCGGCCGTATTATACAATTGTAGCAAATTTATAACTTGCCATTTATTATACATGAAAGATGAGTATGACACATGTTAACACCCATTTTATTAGTTCTAAAGTAAATACTAAGCTGTATATAATATAATAAACTTGTTAGATACTCAATTCATTTAAGTTTAAATTAAACTCGAAACTCAAATTATGTATATCCACCCACATCGCACTCCAGAAAATTTACTTCTAGCCAGTTTAAATTATATATCAATACGACCATACGTCCCATCATATTATTAACGGTGCTTTCGATATCGGTTAATCTAAAAAAGAAACTGAAAATAACAATAATCGTCCAAACCGCACGTTTTCAGAAGGGTGGGCGTGAGATCGTTTCCTCTCTTCATACAAATTTTCTTTTACGCCAAGTCACTAGTTTACTTCAAAAGCATGATTTTCCTTACGAACCAATCATATCACATTTAAATATATTGTGGATCAAATAAGCTGCAATTGCATGCACGGATACCAGGTAGAAGTTAAATATAAACTACGGGGACTAATTTTCTGTTCTACTCTTTTTTTTTTTTTTTTTATCCCCTGGTCTACTCTGTTATTATCAGTTACATAAAATCTTGTTGGCAATTTTTGTCGGATTCTTATATATATCCACAAACCCAGGTATTAATCCCTTTTCATTTCTTTAAACCATTTGTTTTTATATTATTTGTATTGGGTTATCATTTGAATCTGCAACACTAATTTGCTTGAGTTAGCAAATTATACTATGGACCCCTTTGGAATCGGATTTTTTTGTCAAAAAGCTGCTTCTAAAAAGCAACGAGAAAAAAGCTTGCTTAAAAAAAGCTGCAGTGTAGTGTTTGGCACCACTGTAACTTTTTTACTTATAAGTCACTTATAACTTATTTTTATTGATAAGTCATTGGTCACCTATTTTAACTTATAAGTGAGTGTAACTATACAATTACATTCTATTAGAAAGTTTTTATTTTTGGATTTTTTTGTGAAAAAGCTAAAAAAAAAATCCGCAAATTCCTAGATCCTCTGCTTTTGAGCTTTTTTTTTAGCTTTTTCGAGCCAACAGCTGGCTTTTAAAAGATAAAAAACTGACATACCAAACACCTACGGAATTTTTCAATCAAAAAGCTAAAAATGCCAAGAAAAAAAGTCGTTGCCAAAAACGCACTATACTGCAGCTCTACTTTGAAGAGTATCAATTCTTTTAACCTAGTGCTCTTTATGTATCCAACTTATACCTTATAATCCAAAAACCATGCAATCAGTCCGGTTCTGATCCGTGTGATCAATCGGGTTGAAATAATCAGTGGACGGAAATTCGTTAATAAGAGGGGCTATATTTCATGTAAGCATTCTTTTGTTATTATACAGGGGCTTGAAAGGATATAATCAGCGTATTTGAGCTAAATTACGTGGTCGAAAAATCTAAATTTTCTCAATATGCGGAGCGCTATAGCGTACTTATGTTCCCACGTGGTTTTTCCCCTGGTTTGGATTTGAATATTCCAAATACAAGGGCGAGTTAGGACTTAGGAATGTTGCGGAAAGAGGTTGGAACTCACATGTCTAGTTACATTTTGTGTGGGTGGCTAAACTACTAGTCTTAGCATTGAAGTTTAAAATACGGTGTGGAAAGTGCTAATTAGCAACAATTTGTGCGTGTTTATCTAAAACTTGAAAGTGCCAATAAGGCAAATAAACTATTTTTTAGTTTCGTTCGTTTTGAAACCATTTGTATCATCTCATAGTGTTTAATGTGTTCTCAGTAATGGAGCAACAAAAAATCATAATACAAAATAGTCATGGAGAAAAGCTTGTTGGTTGTCTACATGAAGCTGGATCATCGGACATTGTAATACTGTGCCATGGTTTTAGATCCACCAAGGTCAGCCATTTGATACTCCACTATTTACTCTCCTTATAAACGATGTAAAAAGAAACTTTTATTCTTAAATTTGTTGATTGTTAGTCGGAGAGTAAAGTTTCAGAGAGAGTACCTTTAATATGATAATGTGTATATAACTCAGCTTTACTTTATAATAACTCCAAATGAGCTGCTTATAAACAAAATGGCTATTAGCAAAATACTAGTTTCAACTTATACCATTATCAGAGTTTGTTCTTACTCATGTGATCGGTAGATGGAATCATGTACAGAGACGAATCCAGGATTCTTGTCAAGAGAGGGCATACTTTATTTATGTAGACCGGTTATGTTGAGCAAAAAAGTTACCATCGTTAATTTTAACTTTTAATCTAATTTTCTCTTGTAAATTTGATGAAACAACAATGAACGAGATTACCGATACATAATTTTATTAAAATAATGATACAAGTGATGATACCAAGTTATACATATTTTTGATATATTAAGATGACATGCATGATTTATAAAATCTCATAGATTGTAGACATCTGATTTGATAGCACAACAGATAAAAACTATAGCTAAATATCGAAATTGTACTTCAAAGTAAATTTATTGTTTTGATAATTATTTGTTACACTTTATCTCCTAATAACAATTTTATATATAAAGAAGAACCAATTGTATAAGCATCTTAAGTGTTAGAGTAATTATCCCACATTGTCTAGATAATAATCGAGCCTTTAGTTTATAAAGAGATATCCATCCTTACCATTATGAGGTCTTTTAATGGTAAAAGAATATGGATTCTAATATGGTATCAGAGCGGGCCTAGCGATGTTGGGCTCATCTCCACCCATTTAATATGTCCGCTCGTAGGACCCTTGAAATGTCGGGCCATGAGCGAGGGGGGCCTTTTAATGGTAAAGGAATATGGATTCTAATATTAAGATTCAAGAACAAATCCTTTTCCAATAGGTGGGGCTTAATGCATTAAATAACACATTGGAACCAAAACGAATCCAAGTTCCTAACTTTAGGGATGAAATTGAGTTTCAATATATATGCACTAGGCTACTAATAGTTATAAGTTTGACCAAAATGGTTACACAATTTGTAATATTGTACACACATATATGTGGCCATACATCACTAGTAAATAACTTTTCAAAAACAGGGTGGGCAAGTGACCCCCTTGCCCTATACTAGATTCGTCCTTGATCATGTATACCTGGAATAAACATATTCTCTTTCTGGAGTTGAATTCGTAGTTTGAAAGGACAAATTTAAATTGTGTGAATTCTGATTTTACCGGATCTCGGTGAAGATATTATAGCAGATATAATTTTTTTTTATCTCCAGGAAGATGATACTCAGGTGAATTTAGCTGCCGCTTTAGTAAAAGAAAGGATCACTGCCTTCCGCTTCGACTTTTCTGGAAATGGGTAAGCTTGTAAGATGATACACATTATTTCTAGTGTTCAGTTTGAAGCCAACTGTACAGGAGCAAAACCTTGATTCCAATTTGTTTAATGGTGCATTACTGTTGATTATTGACTTCGATATGGTAGTCACAAAAACTAAACTTTTTAGTTATTTGCTCTAGCTTTAAAAAACTTACTACTAAGCTGGCTTTAAATTAAACCTTGTGAAGTTACTAATTGCAGGGAAAGTCAAGGTACATTTGAATTTGGTAACTATTGTAAAGAAGCTGAAGACTTGCATGCCATAGTCCAGTATTTCAAAGGAGTAAACCGGGTAGCAGCCGCAATTCTTGGGCATAGTAAAGGTTCCCCATCATTTAATTACTTCATTCAACTTATTATAAGTATTTGGTGAAGTAGATGAAAAAATTATGAACATATGACGAAAGTTTTATGTTGTCCTTGGGTATGCCAAAAATAAACTCTCTTATTTTTTTATCAGTTTCCGACCAAATAGAGCCTATTGGGCCTATATGCTCTCGTGATTGACTGATTTTAACTTCAAGCTATCATATCCACGGCTCATAATTTACAATATAAGCTGCTTCATTATTTGATACGAGTTATTTTACATGAAGTTACCCTGCACAACCTACTGGTTTCCCCCCAAAACGGACTTTAATCTTGTCATGTGTTCCCTTCTATACATGTTCCAGAATAAATAATTAAATATTTTTGCAGGAGGAAATGTAGTGCTATTGTATGCATCAAAGTATCATGATGTCGGCACCATTGTAAATATCTCTGGCCGTTATAACTTGGTGAGAGGCATTGAAGAGCGCTTGGGTAAAGATTTCTCTGAACAGATCAAGAAGAATGGGTATTTCGATGTTAAAAGTAAAGATGGTAATGTAACAGCTCCGCTTAAAACTATCATAGTTTACTTGTACTTTATTTTTGCTATTTTTCTTGCCATGTTTAACATTGAATTCATAACCACCGATTGCTTAAAGTATTCTCATGTGTTTGATTAAAAGATCGTTTCATTTTAAAGTCATACAGCACTTGTTTTTCAAGTTGCAGTTTCGTCCCCAAAACTAGCTGTCATCTGTTGTGTCAATTTTTAAAATAGGGAAGAAAACATGTGACTATACATTTTACTGTTTTTTTGTGTAGGTGGAGTTCTTTTCCGAGTTACAGAGAAGAGTCTGATGGAGCGTCTAAGTACAGATATGCACAAAGCATGCCTTGAGATTGACAAACAATGCAGGTTAGAGTTAAAAGAAAGTTGTGTTTTAATCGTGTGATGTATCATAAGTAACTTCTGAAATAAGAGTAAATTATTTTCACTATAAGAGAACCACGTGTTCTTTGAAAGGAAAAATCTCAATAAATGACGCAAATGGTTAGCAATGAACTTTTTATTTTGCTAGCATCATCAATTTTTTATGCCAAATCTTTCACACTTTTTAAGCTTAATCTAATTGTGGTTTTCCTAAAATCCTTAATGCTGATCATACTATATAGTGTTAATAACTTGTGGTTCGTTTCCACCCCTTGGACATATATCCTTCACCCGATGCTGATTGTTTAAAAAAGAAGAAGAAGGAATACTTCGTCTGTGAATAGAACTTTAAGTTTTTTTTAAGATCGGCGAAAAGAAAGTGAAACTTCCTAAGCACCTTTGCATTTAGTTCATTTTGGGTTTCATACCAAACACATTCTGCAAATCGGCAAATACTTCCTTTACACTGAAGTAAACTTTTAAACGCATCTTGAAAATTTTTCAAGTCTCTGAAACTCTCGGGTGTTTTTCTAAATGAGATTGTTCATAAAAGAATAACTATGCCGGTGTATTTATTCATTAGACTTAGATCTGTTTCCTGCAATTTTATATTTCTGTACATTAATACTATAATTTGTATGCACAGGGTCGTTACAATCCATGGGTCTGCTGATGAAGTAATACCTGTCGAAGACGCCTATGAGTTTGCAAAAGTCATACCTAATCATGAATTGCAGATAGTACAAGGAGCCAACCATTGTTACACATCTCATCAAGCGGAATTAGCTTCCCTTGTATTGCCATTTATCCAACAAGGTCTCCAACAAGCACTCTGAGTTATTTCTGTTGTTTGCTGTTGTTCTATAATGTTAATGTAAACAATTAACATTGGTTGTGTGAAATGATTGTATAACGTTTTGACTTTCCAATCTTGTTTAAATTAGTGCAT
This sequence comes from Primula veris, assembly GCA_963682055.1. NCBI lineage: Eukaryota > Viridiplantae > Streptophyta > Magnoliopsida > Ericales > Primulaceae > Primula > Primula veris. Next base: position 12,257,789 of record OY821746.1, on the reverse strand, counting down.
TTCTACCCAAGGGATTACTGGAGTTAACTAATAAACCAAATAAATGATTGCAACTTTTACAACCGTACGTAGTGTTACTTAAGGTCTTTGATGTACTGTATTCTTGGAGGATATTTAGCCACTACTCTGCACACTGCATATGTAAAGATAAGTAATATGTTACTGTTGAGTAATGACCTTCCAAATTTAATGATAATAATAGGACGATCCCGATTCCCAGTTTTTCAGGATAATCAATAATTTAAATAGTATATCCGAGTGTCTATTTTTTCTCCATTCACTTTGGAGGCTCCCTAAATCTTGCTCTACTGTTAACAGGGACGGAGACTAAACAGCACTACAGCACAAAGGCTGCTACTTACAACTCCACAATTTAAGAAAATGCTATTTTTTTATATTTTTTTAAAGTAATTTATAAATGATGAGTTTTGCAATCTCATAACATAGCACATTATTTTTTGCTACCCCATAATGTTGATACTGACCGTGCATGTCGAGTGGGATATATCAAGGTTATAATCACGTTGTAGGATCCGTCTGGCACCAAATTTTTTTAACTGATTTTTGGATTCTAGATTTTTAAAATATGTAGGTATTTGGACAATCAAATTATTTTGCTTTTGATAAAAGCAGTTTTTTAAAAAACGAAAATAAAAAATCCGGATTTCGATTGGACTTTTAAAATAGATTTTTGGCCAAAAAATATGTTGTCAAACAGACAAATAGTTTATACGATCGAATTTGTTCGTATATGTATATTCTTTAACAACAAAAAGATTCAACTAACAGAACATAGAAAGGGGGCTTCTCCAAATGAGACTATATTGGGCCGTAATTGAATAAAAATCAACTACAATGACCATTTATGTAATTAAGCTCTTTAATAGTACCGTGTTCACTATACTTGCTGCTTATATTATGTTTATTCACTATATGACTAATTGTAGTGTATTTTAGGCTAATGAGTGGGTGTAACTAATAACACATATATGATATTATTTATATCACCCATAATACTTAGTCACGAATAATAACACTTTATACGTAACTACAAACAAACATAGATATGTCTAATAGACTAATAATACAGTAATACTGGACCGAAATTGAATAAACATAAAATACAGTGACCATTTATGTAATTAGACTCTTTATATGTTGAAGACTCGTCACTCTCTCTCTCTCTCTCAAGCAAAGCAGCTGTTAGCAAAATAAAACCCATCTCAATCCAAATATCCAATCACAAAAATGGTAAATCAAATCTCTCTCTCTCTCTATCTCTCTCTCTCACACACACACTAAAACGCAACACTAAGTTCATTTATTCAACCGATCCTTTTAAATATCGATATTCGACTGGGTTATTATTGTTTGTTTGTGTTTTGATATTTGAAAACAGGGGTATGAGTCGATAACAAGTCCGGTTCCGGTGACGTGGTACCCAGCGCTATCTCTCTTCATGCTCTCCATCGGCCTCGTCCTCACCGCTTCCTTCTTAATGTATTCCCCCTTTCTCTCTCTCTCTCTCTATATATATATATGTATATGTATATGTATATGTATATGTATATGTATATGTATATGTATATGTATATGTATGTATTACTATTTGTGTATGTTTATGCTTGTTTAGTGTTGTAAGATGAAATGTTGTCTTGTGTTTTGTTTTAGTTTCTTTCAACTCGATTTAGGGTTCTCTAGGATTATTCTACTGACTTCTATGTATATATATATGTGTGTGTGTGTGTGTGTATACATACTCCCTCCATTCCCATTTAATTTTCCACTGCGAATTTACGTGCAATTTTGACCGACAAGAACTTGTATCAAAATTGGCGGATTTAATTTTTTAAAAGCTAATTATATTGTTCAAATGTTAAATTATATGATCAAATTTTGGAAATTTTTATTTCGACAATTTTGATAATAAGCCGAACAAAATTGCACGTAATTTCGTTGAGGGAAATTAAATAGGAACAGAGGGAGTATATGTGTATGTGTATGTTTAATACTTAGAGATGAAATACTCTTTAGGATTGTTGTAGCATTATTCTACTATATATGTGTGTGTGTGAGTGTAAAGAGGTGTATATAACTAGGTTGAGACAGTTGTGCCAAAGCTCCTCCCATTTATTTTGATTAAAATCTTCAATACATTAGCATTTCAGCACCTCTCATATTATGGAAACTTGTATAGAGTATAAAAAAAATCATATAGAATATCGGCCCATCTTATTTAAAAATATTGATTCCGTCCCTGGGTGTGATAAGTGATTCCTTCCTAATTACGAAAGAATCTTATTAGCCTCGCCATAAATAAATCTTGGTCAACTACAGAGCCAACATCAATATTTGGGGTTGCATAAAAAAAATAGTTAATTGATGGTTTTGCTTGTACTCCCTTCGTTTCTATTTGATCGCTCCTATATGAAATTACGTACAATTTTGACCGGTCAAGAGCTTGTATCAAAATTGCAAAAATGAAAATTGGACTATATGATCAGCTATGGCTTCTAACCTCTGCGATGGAAATCTTTAAGCTCTTTTTCTAACCTTTTTTGTGTTTAAAAAGCAATATGCCAGCCTACCTATCTATTGATCTGTTCAATTAAACTTTCGATTAGGAGTATATTGTTGTGTTTAACTTGGTAGATAAGGAGGCCTTTATTCTTTGCATGAATTAGGAGCGGTTAAAATTATTTCTGTCTGTCTTACTCCTTTTAATATCAAATACATGTGGCAGGATGATGTCTTCAATTAGGTAAATAAAAGGCATTTTCATGTTAAATAATGTCTGACACCAAACGATATCAACCATTAGCCAGCTTAAAAACATAACATTTCCGGAGCTTTGATGTCTAAAGTTTAAATACTTTTTTTTCGATTGTTGTGTGTGTTTTCATGGTCCAATTAAGTTGAAATTGGGTTTAGAATTTTGAAGATAATAAGGAAATGTAGCAAACTAAATTGAAAAAACAAAATATGTGGCATTTTTGTTGATCACTCTTGAGGGCTGTCGCAAAATGGATCATATTATGTTTTTTTTCTGTTTAAGTGAACTGAAAGTGGAGGCATAGGAAGGCAGTGTCACAGTGTGTTACAATTGAAAACTGAAATGAGCAATCATGTTACTGTATTTGATGTCGGTGTAGAATTTATGTTGTAACACAACCTTGCCATGTTGACTTAGCAAACACCGGAGTCCATCTGTCATAGTTGTATCTTATCTCACTTACTAAATGAATAACCTAAGTTCAAATTTTCAACATTATTTGGCCTATTATACATTATGGAGTCTCATATGATGTAATGGCGAGGATGCAATGTTTTGCTAACCTTTTAAGAATTGGGAGAGGCGTGGCAGACAACATTGTTTTGATACAATAGAGACAATAGAATAGCAGATGTTGGATGCAAAGTGTTTTTTTAGTACTTTCGAACTTGAGATGGAAAGTTTTTTTGTGTGTAAAAGTTTGAATATGCAAGTTCTTACCTTCTCCTCTCAGCTTGTTTGATGGCAACTATATAGACAAATTATTTTTGCATAACGAACCTATAAGCTTGGTTGAGACAGTCGGGCCGAAGCCCCTCCCATCTTCATAAAACATGATGGAAAATTAAATGTTCCCATGTGTTTTGATTAAAGTCTTACAAATTTAGCATTTTAGCACCTCTCATATTATGGAAAAATTCGTATAGAGTACGAAAATAAATCATATAGAATGTCAGTGCTTCCCATTTAAATACTGGTTCCGCCCCTCACAATAAATAAATCCTAGTATATCTATTCCCTGTTGAGCCATCATTAATATTTTGGGTTTGCATAAAAGAATAAAATAGTTGTTTGAAGGTTTTGTTAGTATAAACTACTAGAGCCGAAAAGATGCTTGTAAAATGGCAGGGACCAAGATAAAATTACACCAACCATGTTCAAGAGTTAATGAGTGTTGTCTGGAGTGTCTACAACACTCAGTTGTGAACATATCATTACCCTTAATACTGTTAGGTTTGGCTTTTGCTTAGCTAAACAAGGAAAGGGTCTAGACATGACATCAGTTTTATTTTATATAGTGTTTTTGGGCACTTAGTTGAATATTTTCTGAAGCAACTTTGTGTTTTTGGGAAATTTTGTTTTTTATTATCCCCTAGGCATTAGAATTTGACAGGCCGGCTCCAACATTGCTGACCAATGTATATATGGACTTAAGGCCCTCCCCGGCCTGATCTTGGTTCCACAGCTCTGTATATGCATATGTACCTTTCCCATGTCGCTGTTGATGTGTTTTTATGTGTTTGTATGTTCAATCGAATTGTGATGTCATAAGAGGTGTCTGTTTGACTTGTGGCCCATTGGTTCAGCTGTTATGTTAAGTTATGGCTTCTTTGGTCGAAATCATTAAGCTCTTTTTTGTAACCTTTTTTTGTTAAAAAAAAAAAGCAATATGCGTGCCTATCTATCTGTTCAATTGAATTTTAGATTAGGAGTACGTTTTTGTATTTGAGTTGGTAGATAAGGAGGCTTTTATTCTTTGCATGAATTAGGAGCGGTTAAAATTATTTCTGTCTGTCTTACTCCTTTTTATATAGAATACATGTGGCAAGATGATTCTTCAGTTAGGTAAATAAAAGTAATTTCATATTAAATAATGTCTGTATCTTGTATGCTCATACATTTGATGCTATGTCGACTTAAGTGAACCACATGGCACATGCCGTTTACACCAGATGGGCACCGCCTAACTGTTCCAACGAAAACGATAAAGAACAACACTGATGAAAAGTACCATTTTGATATCAACCATTAGCCAGCTTAAAATCGTAGCATTTCCAAACCTTCAATATTTAAAGTTTGGATAATGATTTTTGACTGTTGTGTGTGTTTTCATGGTCCGATTGAATTGAAACTGGGATTAAAATTTGGAAATGATAGGGAAATGTAGCAAACCGAATTAAAAATAAAATATGTGGCGTTTTTGTTGATCACTCTGGAGTTAGGCTGTCACAAATTGGATCATATTATGTTTTTATCTGTTTAAGTGAACTGCAAGTGGAGGAGGTACATAGTAAGACAGTGCGTTACAGTTGAAAACTGAATTGAGCAAACGTGAGTGTCCTGGAAAGTCGATGTAGGTGTAGAATTTATGTTATAACACAATCTTGTCATGTTGACTAAAAAAAATACTGGAGCCCATCTGGCATAGTGGTATGTTATCTCACTTCGTAAACGAGAGGCTGTGGGTTCAAAGCTTCAATAGTTTTTGGCCTCTTGAGTCTCATATCATGTAATGGCGAGGATACAGTGTTTTAATACAATAGAGACAACAGAACAGCAGATGTTGGATGCAAAATGTTTTTTTTTTAGTACTTCGGAACTTGACATGGAAAGTTTTCCGTGTAAAAGTTTGAATACGCAAGTTCTTTACCTTCTCTCAGCTTGTTTGATGTCAGCCAGCTATATAGACAACTTATTTTTGCATAACAAACTTGTAAGCTTATGCCAGTTTTTTTCTTCCTAAAAAACTTGTACTTTTGAGTTCTCAGAAGAAACATTCATGATTCATGTATCCTTTAAAATTGCAAGCTTGGCTGGCAGTGCCTTATGAATCTGAAATTATAGTTATACAAGATTATGAACATATTTGAAAAACTATGCTCATTGACAACTTAAAACCAGTTTTGTTTAGATATGGAAAATATCTTCTTTGTAACAGCCTGAATTAGGGAAGCATATGTGACCCATATATGTGCAATACAAATTGTATAAAATGGCTGTAAAATATTATTATATTTTGCATGTGGGAAAATTAGTAAAGTAATTGGTTCTGGCAGCTCTGAAGGATTCTCTATTATCCTAAGGACCTAATCTTTTTTGGATAAATTGAATATATCCCCGAATTCTCGCCATAGAGTTTAAATAGCTCACAGGTGTTCAAGAGGAATTATCTATTTCCAAGTGTGTTCTAAATTTCTAATGGCTAAAATTTTAATTGCAGCTATGAAGCAACCTCTTCAAGAAAGAACCGCAGCCTCGTTAAAGAGGTTACTACTGGAGCAGTGGCATCTGTTTTTCTGGTATGCCACAGATTGAAACCTGTTTCTAATTTCTCATGCTAGAAACTTCTTGTTTGTTAGAAACAGTGAAACAGTGAAACAGAGAGAATAGAATGGAAACGTGAGATAGAGAGAAAGATATGAGAAGTAAATATATACCAATACCATACTTAAAAGTGAAACTAAATAAAATGCTGCCACGCAACTTCCTATTATGACAAAGCACCCAAATTCACATTGTGCTTTCTTTTGGCTCCTCATGCTAATGATTTTTTGTGTTACTTGTAATGATTTTGAGAAAGAATTTATGGATGACGAAATTATGCTCTCTCCACTTCACCTTTTCTCACTCTTTTTGATTTTGTGAAAGAAATGAGGAACCATTGAAAAGGAGTTTTAGTCTTTTAGACAATATAAGGAAATATACGGTGTGTTAGCGTGAGATAGGGAGAAAGATACGAGAAGTAAATATATACCAATACCATACTTAAAAGTGAAACTAAATAAAACGCTGCCACGCAACTTCCTACTATGACAAAGCACCCAAATTCACATTGTGCTTTCTTTTGGCTCCTCATGCTAATGATTTTTTGTGTTACTTGTAATGATTTTGAGAAAGAATTTATGGATGACGAAATTATGCTCTCTCCACTTGACCTTTTCTCACTCTTTTTGATTTTGTGAAAGAAATGAGGAAACATTGAAAAGGAGTTTTAGTCTTTTAGACAATATAAGGAAATATACGGTGTGTTAGCACTGTACTCCTTCTCTAGCTGCATTTCCTAAAATAAATAAAAGAGAATGGGCGAGGGATTTCAAAACATCCCATTGAAGATAATAGTAATAAAGTAGTAGTAATTTGTAGGTAGTCAAATTTGATATTCTTGCGGCAGTGGTGGTCGTAATTCAATTTACTCTGTAGTTTGAAATGATGATTCATGTTGTCACATGACTCGCATTCTTTATTTTTTCGACTATCTTAAACAGTAGTATAACTAATATTGCACTTATGAACAGAGTTTGTTGCGAGAGATTAAACTGTCATCTCTTCAATGCAGGGTTTTGGATCTTTGTTCTTGCTCCTTGCTTCTGGTGTTTATGTCTGATATCTTCTCTCAGAGACTTGGATCAAACTCAATTACCGAGGCATCTTGTACTTGAGAGAATCTTTCTTCGTAGTTTATAATCAAAGGTTTTTTGAGACTTTGTATCCAAGTTTTTTAGTTTTATAAGTGCTGGAAAACATTTATATGAGGACGGAGGTAAAGTACCTATTCTGTGGCCGTTTATAATGATGTGACAGTGGTTTTTTTGCAAACTATATTAAAAGTACCTATTCTGTGGCCGTTTATAATGATGTGACAGTGGTTTTTTTGCAAACTATATTAAGACACAAGAGTTTTAATGAAATGGTGGTTGGTGGTCAATTTCTGTTCATTTCAGCAACATAATGTTTCTTTGGATATGTATAGAGAAAAATATGTTTCTTGATGGAGATTTTATTGCAAGCTTTGTACTTATTTTCATCTCAAGCCAAAACAAACTTGTGCATTTTGTGTCCGTGTATATAATACCATTGGAATTCACCTCCTTGAATCTCAGATAGGAGTTTGTGCATTCGATGCCCTTCCTTCCACATTGGAAAAATTATAAAAACTTGTACATGTGTGGTTTAGGGCGAAAGTCGTTATTTATAATTGATGCATAAGCTAAAGTTGTTGGACATGCGACAATCCAGATACACGCATAATAATAAGATCATGTTTATCAATGCTCGTTGCGGCTAGCAGAGACGTGCTTCAAGCAGCAACTCATGTTACGGTTCTGACAGCCACAATCAGCAGCTCACATTTACCGTTGTAGGTACCAGCTCATTATAATTAGTCTCTCGAAACGGTAATAAACGGTAATATTTAAATATTTTTTGACTTTGGACTTTTAAACTATACAAAATGGTCCTAACATAATTTGATATTTTGATGTACTAAAAGTAAGTTTATTCAACGTGCAATGATGAAAGAAACACTGTATAAAAAAATACAAATGAATTCTACGAAATTTCAAGAAAAAACAAACAACAATAAAATTATATTAACCAAATTATCCTAAATATGTTGTAGATGATTGTTATTAATATGATATAGACGGGACCAAATATTTTATAAAGAGATTCTCATTTTCTTTTTTTACTTAATACATTGATTCAAATCGGGATTAGAAGTTTTTAAAAAAATAAATAAAGTAATAAGAGTATTAATTTATAGATGTTTTAATGTATATGCCCAACTGTGCTATATGATAGACAAAAATGTGTTGGAAAAACATGTTTTTACATGGGTGTTTTCGAATGGTCACATGACCAACTTCGAATCAATATTACATGTGACAATGCTGAGTTGTTGATACCGTACTCAATGTGTTTGAGTAGCCCGTGTGACGAGCTTCGTAACGGTATATCGCATGACTTATTCGGAGAATGGATGTGAATACTAATTGGTTTCAAAGTTGGTCTCTCAAAAGAGAAGAAAACCTCTTTGCTGGAAAATGGTATAATTAAATGGAAAACCAATGAGGGTTATCCCATATTGGAAGATTAAGAGTTAATTTTACAATATATATACAAGACCAATTCATATAGTTGTTAAACCAACGTATCCACATACACTTAAGAGTATTAGTGTGTACCACACACGCTCGCTCGGGTCTCGGGCACGGACGCGGGATTGGGGAATGTCTCGGGTCTCGGGTCGGGTCTCGGGTCAAATCTGAAAAGGGAGTTTTGTATAAAATATAAAAGTAGTCCCTAAAGTTTCCAGCAAGTGAAACGCCCGGTTTCAAGAAAGCCTATAAAAGGCAGCCCTCTCCCTCTCATTTCAGACACAACAATTCAGACAACACACAACATAAACATCATACTAGAGAGAGAATCGCACCACCAACAGCTCGACATGTGGTTCGGTGCCGGTTTTCACACGACCCACTCTGAGACAGAAGTTGTACATTGGGAACAAAGTCCTGAAACAAGAAACCTTTAAAGGTGGTTCGAGAAATATTGTTTAAGGGAAACTGCCCAGCAGTTGCCTCTTGTTTTAATTTCTGTTATTTATTTTCAGTCCTTTTACATTCTGTCCATTTCTTTTCTGTAATTACTTTCCAATACTGTTTACTTTCTGTAATTTGCTTTTCTGTATTTACTTTCCAGTCATTTTCTATTCTGTAATTTATATTTCAGTTTTGTAATTTATTTTGTTTACAGAAACAGTCCAGACATTTAGTAATCATACTATTCTGTCTGGCAGTTTTCTTTAATTGTTAAATAGTCCAGCAGTTTAGTAATTATACTATTCTGTCTGACAGTTTCAAACAATTACAATTCAGTCCAGCAGTTTAATATTTTATATTAAATCTGTCTGGAATTTAATTAGTGTAATTTAAATTCTGTACGAATCAGGAATTGTAATTTATATTCCAATTGTGAAAAATAAAATTGTTATTTCCATTTCAGTCCTTTGTTATTTAATTTATTAATTTTCGATATAGTACAAAACCAACAATGTTAAACAATATCATTATTTGGTTTTACTAATTTCGAAAAGAAAAGGATTTTTCTTTTTTATTTTATTTTTTGACGTCTCGGTTTTATTCTTGCAAAATCATTGCTAGTTTACTAGAAATTGAGGTTTGCAAATAGAATAAATCCGATTTGGTTTTAATCTTTTAATTCTAGAATTTATAAGAGAATTCTTAGTGAAATCAAAAGTGATTTGATTTTCACGCTAGAATCTCAATTAAATTGTTTTATTCTTTTGAAGCAAAGTAATTAAGTTATAATTAGTATTTGCGATTAAAAAAATTAGTTTTCTTGCGAGAAACTAAACTGTTTTATATTGTCATTTCAGATGACTAATGAGGATCAAACACCCATCATTCCTACGGGAAATGTGCAGGGCGCAGTTGTGATTGGCAGTAGCCAAAACATTGCGAGCGCTGCGAGTGGGAGGGCTCAGGCTGAGGCCGAAGCTGCGGCAGCAAAGGCTGCGGCCAATGCAGCTGCGGCAGAGGCCGATGCTATGGCTGCGGCTGCGGCCGCAGCACAAGCTGCTGCTAAGGCTGCGGCCAAGGTAGCGCTTGTGGTTGCGGCCAGGGCAAAGGGCAAGGCTCCGGCGACGCTGTCTATGCCAATGTTACCAACCTCTCATCTAGAGAAACCGGAAAAGTTTAGGGGCAACAACTTCAAACGTTGGTAGCAAAAAATGCTGTTTTATTTAACTGCCCTTAACCTTACCCGTTTTCTCAAGGAGACTGCACCCGTCCTTAGCGAGGACGATGAGGACGTGCAGACAGTTTCGGAGGTGGAAGCATGGAAACACGGCGACTACCTATGCCGAAACTACATCATGTGTGCTCTGGATGACACTCTTTTCAGTGTGTTCGAGCCCAAGGCTTCTGCAAAGGAGCTTTGGGAGTCTCTCAAAAGAAAGTACAAAGTGAATAACGTTGGCGCAAAGAAATTTGTCATCACGGACTTTCATGATTACATGATGACTGACGGAAAGAGTGTTATCGAGCAGGTTGAGGAACTCCAACTCATATACCATAGGCTTGAGGTTGAGGGGCTAGTTATCAACGAACCTTTCTAGGTGGCATTAATGATTGAGAAACTGCCACCTTCATGGAAAGAGTTCCAAAACTACCTGAAACACAAGCGAAAGGCAATGACCTTGGAGGGACTCACTGAGAGGCTCAATGTTGAGCAAAGCAACCGCCGATCCGGAAGGAAAGGCGGTGGCGGAGCAGGCAACGAGGTTGCCAAGGCCAATGTGGTTGAGGACGCTGTATCTAAGCGGAAACGCTTTGACAGCGGTGTCGGTGCTTCTCTCAAGAAGAAATTCATGGGAGATTGCTTTGTGTGCAACAAACCGGGCCATCGTGCCGCAGATTGTAAGATGCGCATCGACAAGCCCAACCCCCCCCCCCCCCCCCCCCCCAAGAGGAAGTTTCAAGGGAAAGGGAGGAAGAGGGCACCTGCTCAGGAAAATGTGGCTGAGGGAGGAGATGATGCTGAACAAGACTATATGCACCTGAGTGCTGTGGTCTCGGAAGTGAACCTGGTGGGAAGCAACCCAAAGGAATGGTGGCTGGACACAGGCGCCACTAGTCACATCTGTGCCAGCAAATGGATGTTCAAGACCTATACGGCCATGGACAATGAGAGCTGTTTCATGGGGAACTCGGCTACTTCCAGGGTGGAAGGAAAAGGAACCGTGATGCTGAAGATGACGTCGGAAAAGGAGCTGACACTGAACGGCATGCTCCATGTGCCGAAAATTCGCAAGAATCTAGTCTCTGGCTCAGTGATGGTGAACAAAGGGTTTAAACTTGTATTTGAATCCGCAAAAATTGTAATCACCTTAAATGGGATGTATGTAGGCCGTGGCTATATGACCAACGACATGTTTAAATTAAATGTTGGAATACCGGCTCCTAAAGCCGAGTCAACTAATGAGGGTACTAAGGCCGAGGCCAGTACCAAGAATAATGTAATCGTTAATGTTGCCCAAGTGGCCAATAAAACTTCTTTTGCTTATTCTTGTGATTCATTTAATTTATGACACGGTAGATTAGGTCATGTGAATACTAATTCAATGAAGAAATTAATATCACTAAATCTACTACCAAGTTTTGTCTTCAATAAACAACATAAATGTGAGATTTGTGTTGAGGCAAAATTAACGAAGTCTTCGTATCAACATATTGAACGAAATATTGAACCTTTCGGTCTAATGCACACAGATGTATGCGACTTAAAGTTTATACAAACGCGAGGAGGAAAAAAGTATTTCATCACGTTTATAGATGACTGTACTAGATACTGCTATGTCTACTTAATGAGAAGTAAAGACGAAACGGTAGATAAATTCGCTCTTTATAAGACCGAAGTAGAAAATCAACTCAACAAAAAGATTAAAATGTTGAGGAGTGATAGAGGCGGTGAATATGAGGCACCGTTTGCGCAAATATGCGCAGAAAGTGGCATTATACATCAAACCACAGCCCCATACTCTCCGGAGCAGAATGGGGTTGCCGAGCGTAAGAATAGGACGCTCAAGGAAATGATGAAAGCTATGTTAATAAGTTATGGGTTACCCCAGAGCATGTGGGGGGAAGCGCTGCTTTCCGCCAACTATGTATTGAACAAGCTACCGTATAAGAAGCGTGATAAACCACCTTATGAACTACGGAAAGGCCATCGGCCGAGCTATAAATTCTTAAGGGTTTGGGGATGTCTTGCGAATGTCCTTGTCTCTCTTCCGAAAAGAACGAGAATAGGACCGAAGACGGTAGACTGTGTGTTCATAGGATATGCACACAACAGTAGTGCTTATCGTTTTCTCGTGCATAGGTCGGATAATCCCGATGTGCATGTAGATACTATCATCGAAGCTCGAGAAGCTTTTTTCTTCAAGGAGATCTTTCCCCGCAAGTCTTCCATAACTGTAGAGACTGAGCAGTCAAACAGTGAGGAAAATGTGGGGGCAAGTGAACCGTTAGAGGAAGAAGAAGAAGAGCCTCGACGTAGTAAAAGGGCTAGAAAAGAAACGTCTTTCGGTCCAGATTTTATAACCTTCATGATAGAAGGCGAACCGGCGACATTCAAACAATTAATGTCATCCTCGGAAGCCCAATATTGGGAGGAGGCGATCAACAATGAGGTTGAATCGATATTACAAAATCACACTTGGGAACTAGTGGATCTACCACCCGGGTGTAAGCCACTAGGACACAAGTGGATCTTCAAGAGGAAGAGAAAGCTCGATGGAACGATTCAGAAATACAAGGCGAGGCTTGTAGTGAAAGGTTTTTGACAAACTGAAGGTGTCGACTATTTTGACACATATGCTCCTGTCTCCAGGAAGACGTCAATCCGGATAGTCATTGCTCTCGCGGCACTGTTCGATCTGGAAATACATCAAATGGATGTTAAAACAGCGTTCTTGAATGGTGAACGGGAAGAGAAAATTTACATGGAACAACCGGATGGGTTTGTGGTTCCAGGTAAAGCACACAAGGTGTGTAAACTTGTGAAGTCCTTATATGGACTTAAACAAGCACCTAAACAATGGCACGAAAATTTTGATAGAGTGATGTTATCAAACGGTTTTCGGATAAACGAGTGTGACAAATGTGTCTACGTAAAAGGAAATGAAATGGACTACGTGGTAGTCTGCTTCTACGTAGATGACATGATTATAATAGGGAGTATTGATAACATCAACTCCACTAAGAGAATGTTGTCACAAAAATTCGAGATGAAAGATTTGGGTGTCGCTGATGTAATACTTGGTATGAAAATTACCAAGACATCAGACGGATATGCGCTATCTCAAACTCACTATGTCAAGCAGATGCTTGACAAATTTGATAAAGATAGTAGAGCGACATCCAGAACTCCGATAGAGATCTCAACCACCCTGAAAAAGAACTTTGGGGAGAGTGTGAAACAATTGGAATACTCTCAAATAATAGGCAGTCTGATGTACGTCATGAACTGTACTAGACCAGACATAGCCAACTCAGTGAGTAGACTGAGTAGGTACACCAGTAATCCCAATGAGGAACACTGGAAGGCCATCATGAGACTTCTCAGATGCATGAGATTCACTGCCGACCGAGGGTTGCATTATACCAGATATCCAGCTGTACTGGAAGGGTATTCTGATGCAAACTGGATCTCGGATTCCAACAGTACAAGATCCACTAGCGGATATGTGTTCGTGATGGGAGGATCACCTGTCTCGTGGAGATCATCCAAGCAGACCTGCATATCCAGATCAACTATGGAATCCGAGTTCATAGCGTTGGATCTAGCTACAGAAGAGGCTGACTGGTTGAGAAGCTTTCTGGAAGGAATTCCAATGTGGTCGAAACCTGTCCCAGCAATAAGCATGTACTGCAATAGTCAGTCAGCTATTGGACGGGCGCAAGATCATATGTATAATGGAAAGTCCCGACATATTCGTCGGAGACATAAATCCGTAAGAGAATTGTTAGCTAACGGTGTGGTGTCATTAGATTTTGTGAGATCTAAGGACAATATTGCGGATCCATTTACAAAAGGCTTGACTCAGGTAGGAGTTGAAGTTTCATCGAGGGAAATGGGGTTGAAGCCCATCAAACTGGAAACCTCCTCAGAGGCAATCCAACCCGAACTGGATTCTCCAGCGTCGGGTTCGGTGGGAAAACCGAACTGTGGGAGTAAGCGAACAAAGCACTCGGGAACTTAAGTTCCCAACCCATTTCTAGGATGAAAGAGTGATAGACCTAGACCATTTAAAGGGTGACCATGAGGCTCTTAATGAAAACAAGGATCTCGAAGGTCGAGAGGGGTGAGTCAGGGCACCCTTAACTTGAAATCACCTAAGACGAGTGTGTATGACCGATACTATCTGATGAGCCATGGGCTAAATCACTAGAGCACTCGGTTGAATTTTGCCAATGCAGTCCACGACCAAATATGGACAACAACCAAAGGGCTTAGTAAGTGGTGTAGAGAGGACAGTGTGTGAGTATTACCCTGGTATGCACAAACACTAAAGGGTTCAAGGCTTTAAGGCTACCCAATAGTAGCATATCAGATCTTACGACACTACGGTAGGTTCAAGGCGCGCGCTACCTGTCCTTATGCAATGAACTCTTGTGATTCTCTCGTATGCATCTAGGGGCATTTTTTTTATTTTCAGCCAATGGCATTCATGTGTGGGATTGTTGAAAAAACATGTTTTTACATGCGTGTTTCCGAATGATCACATGACCAACTTCGAGTCAATATTACATGTGACAATGCTGAGTTATTGATACCGTACTCAGCGCGTTGAGTAGCCCGTGTGACGATCTTCATAATGGTATATCGCATGACCTATTCGAAGAATGGATGTGAATACTAATTGGTTTCAAAGTTGGGCTCTCGAAAGAGAAGAAAACCTCTTTGCTGGAAAATGGTATAATTAAATGGAAAACCAATGAGGGTTATCACATATTGGAAGATTAAGAATTAATTTTACAATATATATACAAGACCAATCCATGTAGTTGTTAAACTAATATGTCCACATACACCTAAGAGTATTAGTGTGTACCACACACGCGCGCTCGCTCGGGTCTCGGGTCATGGGCACGTGCGCGGGCTTGGGCTTGGGCTTGGGATTGGGATTGGGATTGGAGATTTGGGATTTGGGGAATGTCTTGGGTCTCGGGTCTCGAGTCTCGGGTCTTGGGTCTTGGGTCAAATCTGAAAAGAGAGTTTTGTATAAAATATAAAAGTAGTCCATAGAGTTTCCAGCAATTGAAACGCCAGCAATCAATGAGAATAAATTGCAGATTAAGTGCTGCAATTTCAGAAATTGATTGGGGACGGATTCTGGGGGTGTAACTCCCAGAATTAAATGACCATTATGGCTGCGATTTCAAGAAAGCCTATAAAAGGCAGCCCTCCCCCTCTCATTTCAGACACAACAATTCAGACAACACACATCATAAACATCATACTAGAGAGAGAATCGCACCACCAACAACTTGACCTGTGGTTCGGTGCCGGTTTCCATACGAGCCACTCTGAGATAGAAGTTGTACCTTGGGAACAAAGTCCCGAAACCAGAAACCTTTAAAGGTGGTTCGAGAAATATTGTTTAAGGGAAACTGCCCAGCAGTGGCCTAATTTTTTAATTTCTGTTATTTATTTTTCAGTCATTTTACATTCTGTCCATTTCTTTTCTGTACTGTTTCTTTTCTGTAATTACTTTCCAGTACTGTTTACTTTCTGTAATTTACTTTTCTGTATTTACTTTCCAGTCCTTTTCTATTATGTAATTTATATTTCAGTTCTGTAATTTATTTTGTTTACAGAAACAGTCCAGACATTTAGTAATCATACTATTCTGTCTGACAGTTTTCTTTAATTGTTAAACAGTCCAGCAGTTTAATATTTTATATTAAATATGTCTGGAATTTAATTAGTGTAATTTAAATTCTGTACGAGTCAGGAATTATAATTTATATTCCAATTATGAGAAATAAAATTGTTATTTACATTTCAGTCCTTTGTTATTTAATTTATTATTTTTTGATATATTACAAAACCAACAAAATGCTCAGTTTTTTATAATTTGACTTAAACAAGAGAGGTTGGATTATTTAACTGCAAAAATTCTGTATAAACGCACAGACCGTAGATTAAATCTACGGTTTACAGTGAATTCTAAAAAATGATGCAGACCGTAGATTAAATCTACGGTTTGCAGTGAATCACTGTAAACCGTAGATTTAATCTACGGTCTGCATCATTTTTTCAGAATTTACACATTAAAAATTAAAATTAAAATTCTAATAATTAAAATTAAAATACTGAATATTTTTTTCAAATTAAACATGATTTTTTTTTTTAATAAAAAAACTAAATGCCTTATTTTTAAAATTTTACATAAAATAAATTACCAATATTCGAACAATCTATCAAAATAAACACAAAATTTACACAAATTTACACAAAAAAAGTTTATTTGATAAATTTTATGTTTTTGGTTCATGTTATATTTTTGTCAAGTGTATAAGTTGATATTTATTGAATCATTAACTAAATCGTCAATTTTTGTGAAGTACCTTTGGTTTGTTTTTAACACTTGTATAACGCAATATGAAACATTAACTAAGTCGTCAATTTGGTGTCAATCGTCAATTTTCTTGAATGAAACAATCATAAATTATATAAATTTCATAAAAGAAATTAACTCAATATGCAAACATGAACTAAATTTCATAAAACAAATTTATTAAACATTTGTTTACATCATATAAATTTACAACAAATTGGAAAAAATAGTAATTTACATAAAATTAAAAATAAAAAACTGATTATGGACTTAGGTCTATAGCTTCTTCTTCATTTGCTTTTTGCTTTCCCGATTGCTTTTCCAGCGCCATATATAACTTGAAATTTGGTCCAAAAAGTTTCTTCCATGGTGCAGCTGCCTCAGTGCGTGTTTGTTCCCACCGTGCTATAATTCCTGGCATTGGGAAGATCCCTTCTTCTTTAGGAATAACCTAAGCATAGTGACAACTGTTGACGAACACCATTACAGTCGGGATGTAATATGTTGTTCTCTGAGGCGGACCAGTATAAAGAGGTAAAAAAGTGGCGTTCCACACGTTTACCCCTCCATTTTTATTTTGCCATAAGGACAACAATACAATTGGCATATTGTAATGAGAAGCAATTAAAAAACCATAAGACGGAAATCTCATCCACTCACATCATAAACCGTTTCGATGTAACTATGTAACATGACCCATATTTGGTCACTGTATAGGAAGGTTGGCCTATTGGGGGTGGGTTTAGGCTTCTGGTTTCGCGGCCTCCTAGTTGGGTTTACCCTTACCTCCAGTGTTTCATCCGCCTTACCTTTGCCCTTGTCCCTACTAGCACCAGCACTCTGTTCCTCCACATACTCCCATCCCGACTTATCTCTCTTACTAGATTTGTCTCTCTTTCTAGGTCTCCCCTTATTTTGTCTCACTTCGGGGTCATTTATGGATGTTCTAGATGGTACGGTTATCTCTCGGAGTTGTGTTTTCATACGCCGTTTTTCAACATTAGTTTTGCTAGAATAAACACTTTTAAACTCTTCTAGATCACCCTCTACCCCATAATCATCGGTGTTCCCATTATCATCAATTACGTCTAATTTTTTCCAGAATGGATGAACATATTCTAGAGGAAGAGGCTTCCCGAATAAAATATGTTCACTCATAATATGATGACAAGGTAACCCGTGAGACAATTTGAAACCGCAAGAACAATTCTCATCAGCCTGGCCACTACATTTTTTGTGTTCTTGAAATAATAAATCAAAGGCATAGTGTGTGATATACGACCTAAGATTTATAAATAGAGGTGTTCGTTCAGAATGTGGAAAATAAGACTGGCATTTATCCAACTTCATCTTAATATCCTCAAACTGTTTTTCTAGAATTCTATTCACCTCTACCCAAACATTTTCAAGCGTGCCAGTATTTGTGGAAAAGGGATCTTTTTAGCTTAGCATGTTGTTGTTCGGCTCGATTGCTAGTTCTGTTACCTAGATGTGTTGTATGGTTGGTATAGCATGCAACAAACTTTTCAGCATAATCATTTAAAAGCTTGTCTACATACTTAATCACAGCAGGGTACGATTTGTAAGAGGAATTGAAAGAAGCTCGGTTATGATTGTACTCCTCTATCGACTCAGAATCAACCAATAAACCCCAATCATCTAGAAACGTTTGCCACTCCTCGTCAGGGATATTTTTACGGCAGTTTTTCAAAGCATTTTTTGCAATATGAAAAGTTCACAAAATATGATGAGAATCAGGAAAAACAACGGATAAAGCATTTATCAAGGCCATTTCCCTATCGGTTACAAACACCCTAGGTAGTATACAACCCTCCAATGTATCTTTGAATTTTTCCAATGCCCATATATAACTTTCCTTTGTCTCATCACTCATGAAAACAAAACCTAAACAATATGTTTGGTTCGTTGATGTCATTCCTACGACTTCTAGAAATGACATATTAAAACGGTTTGTCCTATATGTAAAATCCATTAACAAGACATCAGGAAAAGCTTTGAACATCCTTATAGAATCGGGATGTGCAAAAAATAAGTTCTCAAGGCAATGGGTTGTTGGGTTCATATTATAGTAGAATGTGTAGCGATGGCTATCCAACAAATTAAACAGTTCCTGTATCGGGTTTCTACCATCTCGTTCTTTAAATTTCAGTCTAGCCAAAAAATTATGTATCGTTTTTGTGTTTGATACATTGTCAGGATTTCGATTTTTTATGGCCTCTAATATGGCACTAACTTTAAAATTACTTTGCCTTAAAGTTTTCACCATTTCTTTTTCATCTTGGGTTAAACGAGCACGTCGTGCTTGCCACTGGAGGTAAGTTGGAGGTGGGTGGTTATGTTGTCCATTTTCTACTTGACACATCCATTCACCATTAACTACGTAACCTTTAATGAAAAATGGACAATCTTTTTTCTTTGTACCTGAATTTACGGAAGATGGTTTCTTTTTTTCGTAAACCCCCGATTTATCACACACAATATCAACATACGGTGTTCTGCTCCCATCACCCCCTCCAGACCTACGAATCGTAAGAATGAAACCCCAATTTCCAGCCACATCAGCAAGATCAGCAAGCATTTCATCCCTTGTTTCCCAAGTCAATTCATCAACTTCAAAGTACTCTGTATAATCAGTTAGCTCATCGTTTGAGCCACTGGATGAATTCGCATTGTTGTTATTTCATTGGTTGTTGTCATAACCATAGTTGTAATTTATTTTCGGAAAGTGTTTGTTTATATTTTTTTTGGGGGAGAAATGAGTATTTTTTTAGAGATTTTTGAAAAGTGTTTGTGTTTGATTTTAGGGTTTGTTAGAATTGGAAAAAATGAGCCATATTTATAGTGTTAATTTCAGAAACCCCATAAGGTGGTGTCATTTTCAAACTTTAATAATGCATTGAGTAGTCATTTCGGATAGGGTTGTCAACTCATAATAATTCAAAAGTGATAAGGTGTTGTCGGATTTATTTTGATAGATATGGTATCCAATGTCATTTACACTACAAACCGTACATTACTTTTACGGTTTGTAGTGTTTTTTTGGGTGTAGTCATTTCCAAACTTTAATAATGCATTGAGTAGTCATTTTCGGATAGGGTTGTCAACTCATAATAATTAAAAAGTAATAAAGTGTTGTCGGATGCATTTGATTGATATGGTATCCAATGTCATTTACACTACAAACCGTAGATTACTTTTACGGTTTGTAGTGTTTTTTTTTTTTTACGTTATTAACCGTGATTCAGTGCAAAAAGTACATTCGTAAAAAGACCACTGCTTAAATCAAGGGTACAAACTGTACATTTTTTTTACGGTTTGCATAAAAAACATACAAACCGTACATTAAATGTACGGTTTGTATGTATTTTTCATAAAATTGCAAATCAGTCCCTGCATTTCGTAAAAACTCAATATTGGTCCTATCAATTAAAATACAGAATATTTTTTACAAACATACAAATCAAACATACAAATCAAACATACGAATCAAATTAAACTTACAAATTTATAACGTACAAATCAAACATACAAATCAAATTAAACTTACGAATTTATAATATTCCAACTCAGCTAAGAATAAAACTTACAAATCAAACATAGAAATCAAATACAAAAACAGTGCATTTTTTTTTTGTAACGACTAAATGATTTAAAGTTGGACATAGGGAGCATCTTTCCCGCCGATGTTAATCTATCCGATGACGGCTCAGCAGACTCTTCGATTTCGTTTAGCTCCGTACGCCGTCTCTTTCGCTGCTGCGATTCTGGATGCGGAGCATGCTCGTGTGATGTAAGTGTCAATCCTCGACTCCAACTGTCGGTTGACTGCTGACTAGGATGATACTCGTACAACCCAAATGATTGTCTATGATGATCGAACAGAACATCGTCCTGAACGTAGTCCGACCCAGCAAAAGAAGCACGACGACTATGACCGCTTGAACTCGGACCCGGACTCTGATCTGTAGTCGGGGGTCGACCGCCACTCGTTCTTCTACCCCCGCTACGCCCGCCGCTACTAGATTCGCCTTCCCCTCTGCCTCTTTCGTCGGGACGCCGATAACTTGAAGCCCTAGTGTAAGTTCTTGGGTCGTAACGTAGGTCGTCAACACCATCGTCGTCGTCGTCGTCATCGTCATCCTCCTCATCCGACTGTTCATCAGCTGACCCATACGGATTCATTCCCATTTCAGTGAAGTCCTTTCGTAGTAAGTCCATTTCCGTTTTTGCTTTTAGCTGTTTGAACGATTTGAAATTGCGGCGCAATACCGCTTTCTGAAAAAAAAAAACCAATAAAAAACGATTTATAAGTATTGAAATATACAAACAAAAAAATAACAAAAAAATATTAATGAACTTTAATTAGTTGTTACCATTTTATTGAACAACCCCGTATGCTCCCGGAAACCGTGAGATGGCGGGGCAAGTTCAGGTGGGTTTATGAAGATGCGGGTCCTCTCTCTATACCATCTCATGTAATCCGATGACGTCCCCGTACCAAATTCGCCGTTAACAAGCCTGTTGTGGCGGTCATTCCACACGGTTATAAACTCTGCAAAAAGTGCAGGCCAATCGTGTTTTTGCCCAATCCCAAATCTTCTATCATTGCCGTGACCCTTTCTGGGTTTCCAAATATATGTAGGGACCTGCTGAACAAAACCGAACTGTCTCATGAACCTGTCCGCGGGGTGGAACTCAATCTTCTCATTACAAATGAGAGGCACAGAACAATGCCACATATAACGGCCCCGCGTGCAGTATTCCGGATAGTCATGAAAATTTCCTTAAGGTTGCCACACTATCTGTAATCAGCAAAATTATTATTAGAATATGTAAACAAGGGTTTCAAAATAATAGTAATAAATTCTGCGAACATAAGACCAATGCAAACATATACAACATATAATACGTAAGTTGCATGTAGGAAATAAGAAAGTTAAAATTTACCTGTTCAGGCGACATATTGTCAAACTGGTCACATATGTGGACCACATTATGTCCGTAGACATATGGCTTAAGGTTAGTTTGCCTCCAAATCTTCCATCTGTAATATATACAAACAAAACCCGATAAACAATAAATATAACCGGCAGCTAAGTAAATGATAGATGACACAATAAAAAAAACACAAATCCAATACGAAAACTAAATAATATCATACCTGTAACCGAGGGGGAACCTAGGCCAGCCCTCAGGTGGCTCGATATCTTCCGGCAGCTCTTCACATGGTCTAACCGACAATAGTCTGGTAATAGCCCACATATCCAGAAACATCACCGCCCCGCTTACTCCGTTTGCCTTACAACATACCAACTTGCATAGATTAGCCTCTAACCAGGCCAGAAGAGCTGATCCCCAACTATACTCAGCACATGTGTCAAAATCCTCCAGAAATGACAGAGGCCAGAGTGGAATCTGATCACTGATTTTATCCGAAAACACATGTGCCCCCAGTAATAATAACATGGCAGCCCTAGACTGATATAGCAAACGCTCCTCACTAGGGTTGGGGGGTAATTCACCAAAGGTGTGTAACATCCAATCAAGTCTAACTGTCAAACAGTTTGTATCCACTTGATTGTCAGCCGGTCTAACACCCAACAAACTCTCTATCATATCCAACCTGCTCGCCCTGTTATCATTCCGCTCCGACCGGGTAACAGCAAGACCATCCACCCTGAGACCAAGCATAATCTCTACATCCTGTAAAGATATCCCCAACTCTCCACCGATAAAATGGAACGAGTGCGTCTCATCACGCCACCTATCAACTAAGGCTGTAAGCAAGCCTCGGTCTACGGTATAATTACCTATAGTGTGAATACCGTAAAAACCAGCCCTAATCATATTTTGAACTACCCTTTCAGGCGTCGGTATCTGCCAACTATAATTATAAACCCTAATCTTATTGGCATCTCCTCTACCCGCTTCTCTTCCAGCATCCCAAGTCTGATTAGAAATGTGACCGGTCTGTCGTAAAATACCCAACCTGCCTTTAATATGTGGACCTGGCTCTGCCATTCTAACTATGATAACCAAATATAACTCAATTAATGATAACCAAACAATGATAAAATAACCAATTAATAACCAATTAATGATAACCAAACAATGATAACTCAATGATAACCAATTAATGATAACCAAACAATGATAACTCAATGATAACCAAACAATGATAACTCAATGATAACCAATTAATGATAACCAATTAATGATAACCAAACAATGATAACTCAATAATAACCAAACAATGATAACTCAATGATAACCAATTAATGATAATCAAATAATGATAACTCAATGATAACCAATTAATAATAACCAAAACAATGATAACTCAATTATAACCAAACAATGATAACTCCATTTTTTAATCATAACCAAACACATTTAATGATCACCAAACAATGATAACTCAATTTTTTTATAAAACGGATAAAATATCAACAACCCCAATTTTTATTTGTGTTTGGGCAAACAATCTAATTAAAAAACATAATTTTATAAAAACTCCTAATTTTCAAAACGGGTAAATATTAATAAAGCGTAACAATTTTTAATTTTCTCAATCAAAACAAATAACCATCATAAACATGTAACATCATAACCAAACCATTAGTAATAAATATCTAAATTAACAAATTTCAATAAAAATAATAATTTTTTTATTAAATGGGACAAATATCAACAATTATTATAATTTCTATAATTAATATAAACAAACAACAAACAACTATATATAGCTAAGTGAATTATGGATTTGCATATTTTATATATTTTTTCCTATTTTACAAATTGAAATTACACAAAAAAAAATGCAAAAATGGGACAAATATCAACAATTATTATAATTAATATAATTAATATAAACAAACAACAAACAATTATATATAGCTAAGTGAATAATCAATTTGCATATTTTATATATTTTTTCCTATTTTACAAATTGAAATTACACAAAATAAATAATAAATTAGAGAATAAAAGATATACCTTCAATTATGGATAAATTTGATTGATGATTTGGGGTTTTTTGTTAATAAATTTGATAGTTATTGTGGTTGATTGATTTGGGTGGTTTTTTTGGATGAAAATTGAGGGTTTTTGAGAGAATGAGAGATAATGTAGTATAAAAATTATTATTATTTTTTTAAAAACGTATGTTTCTATTTTTCAGGGACCTGCTGTGTAATTTTTGCGCAGGGACTGACTGTGTAATTTCTGAAAAGTAGGAACTGATTGTGTAATTTACACAGATTGACTCTAAACCGTAGATTTAATATACGGTTTACAGTGAAACACTGTAGACCGTAGATTAAATCTATGGTCTCAGCGTTTTTTCAGAAATTATGCAGTTTAAAAAGTCAGTCTCTAAACAAGATGCGGTTCGACTAAAAGAAGTTGCACTACACACTTCAAAATACCTAATACCTAGTATCTTTTTACCCAAAAGATGGTCATATAGAGAGAGAGACAGGGAAATAAATTGTTTTGGGTCCAAGCTAATAATCATGTTTTAAGCTAATGATCAAAAAGCTAAAAAGAAAAAGAAAAAGAAAAAGAAAAAGAAAAAACTTAAAAGTTGCAAGCAAACAAAAGCTTCTTTATTAATAATTTCACGTGAAACACGGATACCAAATATAACGAGTTCCCAAAATATGGATACTGTCTATTGTAAATTCGAATGGTTAAAATAAAACTCGTGAAATCCTATTTTAGATTCCGTGTTCACACTGCACGTCACATGGAGAGAGAGAAAAGAGGGTTTTAACCTTGTGTTTTATGCAATTAAAGTAAAGTACTACTATATAACACTATTAACATATCTGTAAACTGTAATTAAACTACTATAAACAATTGTAATTTTTAACATACCGTAAAACCTATATAAATTAATAATTTATTAATTTAAAGAGTGTCATGTACATAGTTTAGAGATAGAGGAAATGAACGGGCTTTGGGTGTAAGCTAATAAATCATGTTTTAAACTAACGAAAGTTGCAAGCAAGTACGCTTAAAAGTTACAAGCAAACAAGTTTCTTTTTTTGGGAGCAGAATAATAGGATTTCAATCGAAAACGTGGGTACCAAAAAGAATGAGTATTCAAAATATGGGTACTTTCTTTGTAAATTTCCAAACTCTCGAATTCTTTTTTAGGTTCCGTTTTTCACACTACACTGTCGGGGAGAGAGAGAGAGAGAGAAAAAAAAAAGAGAAAGAGGGTTTTAATATTGGGTTTAATGCAATTAAATAAAAATAAGTACTATAAACTATATTAACATATCTGTAAAAATTGTAATGGAACCATTATTGGGGAAGAAAGGGAGAGGAGGATCAAACAAAGGGAAAATAAAAAAGGAAAAAGAAGAAGAAGAAGAGAGGAAAAAGGTGAGAGAGAATAATAAGAAAAAGCAATGGGAAGAAGAGGAAAAGTACGAGGAATGGAAGTCGATTGTTCCTGTTTTATACGATTGGCTCGCTAACCACAACCTCGTCTGGCCCTCTCTCTCTTGCCGGTCCGTATCCCCCCCTCTCTCTCTATATATATATACATGTATATATCTATATTTATATAGCCCACACATTATGTACATAAGCCGAACAAGCCACTTAGCTTAGGCGCCATTCCCTGAATAGGCGCAAAAAATAGAGTTTTTTTTCTTCTTCCAGAAATATGTCGTTTTTTCCCCCTAATAAAAATGTAAGAAGAACCTTTGTTATTTGATGGTCTAGTTTGTGCAACATATATTTATGAATATGCTAGCAGTGGCGGAGCTAGGATTTTGGTTTAAGGGGCACGGATGAATAATATATATATCTTTATATTTTAACTTGAATGAGATTAGAGTAAAGAGTAGAATAATATATATATATATATATATATATATATATATATATATATATATTGCCGGTACTCTCCTTATCTCTCTCTATATATCTATATATATATGTATGTATTTATATATACTAGTATCAGTAGCCCACACGTTAGGTGTACGACGTGCAGGGCTTGTACTGCCATAAGCTGAACAGCCTAGTTAGCTTAGGCGCTGGCGCCTGTATAGGTGCAAAAAAGAGGGATTTTTTTTCTTCAAGAAATATGTTGTTTTTCTTCCTAATAAAAAATATAAGAAGAACCGTTGTTGTTTGATGGTCTATTTTGTGCATGTAAAAGGCAATGATTTAGTTGACTATCACATGTTTCGGATTTTGTAGTTTTGCTGCGTTTTATTTTTCTTTAGGTAAGTTATGAATTTTTTCAAACAAAGTTAAAAAGAAGATAAAAGAATGTCTGGCAAGGTGTATAAAGGTGGCGGACTGGCCCTGGAGACGCGGTGGTGTGAAATATGTAACTGGGTAGGGGATGTGTGATGTTTGTACGTAAATATGAGAAATAGACCTGTGAAAGAGAACTTAGAAGGATTGTTTTATTCTTTCCCATTTCCAGTATTTGAATGAAATTAAGTTACAAGAGTAATTCGAGCATAACAGTTAGGGTAATTTCAGAAAAAAAACTGTGCAAACCTTTCGGGAGCTCATGGGTAACTGATTATTCTTGGCTTGACTTGTTAAAATAGAATGATAGGAGTATATCACTTTGCGTAATATCTTTAAAATGAGTACTTGATACATTATTTGATGGAGCATAATTGCCAAGATGAAAAACAAAAGCGGGAAATGAAACAAGAAACGAAAACTTGAAACGTAAAAAAGGCAGTGATTTATTTGATGGTCTAATTTGTGCAATGTAAAATGCAGTGATTTATTTTATTTTGACATGGTTAAAATTTTGTAACTTTGCTGCGTTTTTTTTCATCTTTAGGTAAGTTATGATTTTTTTCAAACAAAGTTAAAAAGGCGCCCAAAATAAATGTATAGCTAGGTGTATAAAGGTGCCAGACCGGCCCTGAAGACGGTGGTGTGAAAATGTAGCTGGGTAGGGGATGTGTGATGGTTGTACATAAATATGAGAACTATACGTGTGAAAGAGAACATAGATGCTTTATTTTATTTTTCCCATTTTCAGTATTTGAATGGAATTAAGGTACAGGAGTGATTTGAAAAATATCGTAAGGTCAGCATTGGAAAAAAAACTGTGCCAATCTTTTGCAGGCTCATGGGTAACTGTGTGTTCTTGGATTGACTTGTTAAAATACAATTATATAACTACATCACTTTGCTTGCAATCTTGAAAATGGGTACTTAATACAATAGGTGTTGGACCATAATTGTCAAGATGGGAAATGAAACAAGTAACGGAAACGTAAAACGTGAAGAAAAAGAAAAAATCTAAAATTTACACGGTAAAATAATAGGAAGTGCGAAACGAGAAGCTGGAAATGGGAAACGGGATTTTTGAAAGGGAAATGAGTTTCCCAGTAACCATGTTGGACACGGGTCCTGACCCGAAGACCAGTAGCCTAATTATTGATTTCAGGAGGGGGTACCGGAGTTTCAAAGGCCTTCATGGGATGATGAGTTAATAGTAGGCCTGAGCAAAAACCGATTTTTTACCATGCGTTTTAACCCAAAATTAAATAAATTAGACTTTAACCTTTAAGCACTCCCAATACGTGAATCCGAGCTCTGCCATTACGGATCTTTATTGAAAAGAGGCTCTTTTTATTTTATTTACACTGGTAGTAAACGAAAAATTGTAGAATGTAGGTAACAGGGATTGAACCCACAACCGATAAAGTAGGGAGCAAAAAGCCAACAACATTTATGATGCTACCATATCGGACAAAAACTTAGGTTTGTCAAATAATGCCTCATGTTAAATGATAGTACTGATTATGTACAAGTATATCTCCTGGAAAATGAGGCTTTTTTCGGAGGCCGTGGGCATGGACCCTCATGACCATGCCTAGCACTGGCACTGAGTATTTCTTTTCCTTTTTGTTCTTTAATAATCAGAATCAGGGACCTTACCCTGAAACATGACCATAAGTGCAATGTATGGGTACAGTAATGTACGTGAATACGACAATTATTTAAACATTCTCAGACGAATCTCATCCATGTCTCCTTATATTTTCTTGTCATATCTGGGCACTACCCGATGCACATAGCCTCGTCTCCTTTATTTATAGTATTATTGTTTTCCCTTTTATCGAATAGGTAGGTTATGCTTTTCTTAACAGGGTCTTCTGTCTGACTTAACAATTGTATGTATAGAACTTTATGAGCTGGGTTATACAAATAGAAAGGAAAATGGGAGAGAATGTTTTGCTTTCTAACTTTCCATCACTAGTCTAATCTCACAGCTAGATCATGGGTATAATGTCATTTGAAATAGCTTTTAGTTTAGGGTTATTTTCATTTTCATCCCCTTTTTGTGTGTGTGTGTGGGGGGCTAGACTTGCTTATCGTAGTCTGGATTTAGCAGACAATTCTTTTGGATTTGTTATTATGTTAGCTGATAAAAAAGCAGTTGTTCAAAATTTCATGTTTGGTGTTTGTGTAATCTCTCTCTTGATATCGTAGGTGGGGTCCAAAACTTGAAGAGGGGAAATTAAAAAATCGACAGCGTCTATATCTGTCTGAACAGGTAATGTGGTCTTTATAGTTCAAATTTATAACATTGGTCGCTCTACCATGATCATAGTCCAATTTTACTGTGTCATAGACTCATAAAATATGTTTAAGCACTAGTTGTAATATTTGGACTTTGGAGATAACTACTTATTGATTAAATGAATATCAGGGGAAATGTCACTAAGATCGGCATGTCTGTAGACCTCTTTAACCTTCTTTTGTCCAATAATGTTTCTGAATAAATAATATGTCGCTGATAATGTGCAGTAGATTGTCTGCAGTATCTCTTTCTCCGCTTAGTTATGTTTCACTTTCCTTGAGGTTCAGTCAAGCTTCTTTTCATTCTTTTTTTGGTTTTAGCAAACAAATCTTATGTAACTTCCTTTGTTTCATATAGTTTCATTTACATGCCCTTTATATTCAGAAACTGTTCTACCGCCTAATATTACTCTCTTTAGTTCTCATTCTCTATTTCTCTTGCTAGCATTGCAGACTGACGGTAGTGTTCCAAACACTTTGGTCATAGCAAATTGTGACGTTGTAAGGCCTAGGGTTGCAGCTGCGGAACACATATCAAACGTGATTTAATTAATACTTGATTTAATCCTACTATAAAGTGTGCATCCCTTTTGTTTTCTTACTATTGCTAATGCATTTTTCAGTTCAACCAAGAGGCGCGTTCACCATTTGTCAAGAAATTTAAAACTATCATACATCCGGGCGAGGTATTATCTCCAGTCTTAAAACCCCCCGAACTAAAGCTTAGTATATGCTTGTGTAACTTGGGCATTATGATAAACTGAAAATTTATACATTTCATTCTATGGGTTATCTCTTTTGTGGTTTTGAAAATACAATCTGACTATCCAACAGTTAACTACCATTTGCTTCGTACCAGTATAAATAGACTGGCCAGCAACGCCACACTTGGATCTTAGGAGAAGAAAGCAACAAAAATTAAACATTAAATTTTGCAGCTAGTTAATGCAAACTTTGCTCATGTGTAGTATTATAGAATGGTGGCAGAGAACACATCGGTCTAAAAGCAAGTATCACTAGTTGATGCGGCATTAATCACACTATTAACATTTTAAGTAGAAGGTAAATGTCAAAACTAAAAGAAGGATAGTACAACAATTTTCGTAAAATAACTAGCTAGAGGAAATATATAGGCTATAGCAAACTAAGATTTGTTTACAAATTCTACATCTCCATACAACTAAATGCTGGATGATAGTGCCTGTACTGTGTTATATGTATTGTCTATGATGCTAAATTTTAGTATTAGTCTTTCTCAGGAAAATAAGAACTTAAGCCCCGTCAAATTTAAGAACTTGCGTCTTTATTACCTTCTAACATATATCTTTACTAAAATATGTGCTTGCTGTGACATATCTATATTTTATTTAGTAAATTTTGTGTTCGAATTAATAAGGAGATGACTTATAAGGCAGCTTTTTTCTCACTGTCCTCTTTCCCAATGATTTGTTACAGGTGAATAGGATTAGGGAACTTCCACAGAACAGTAAGATAATTGCGACTCATACTGACTCTCCTGAAGTAAGTAGTGAGATTTACAGTCTTTGTAATTGTGACTACTGTTTAGGAAAGTCACGTAGCTAATTCACGGGGAGAAATTAATTTTTGTGACACTTTTGTTTGAGCAGGTTCTTATCTGGGATGTTGAAGCCCAACCCAACCGCCATGCGGTCCTTGGAGCTGCTGATTCTCGCCCAGATTTGGTGTGTTATTTTGCCATTATTATACATCTGAAAAGTAAAATTTGTGCTTAGAATAATAAATTGTTTTCCATTGACTAGATTAACTATTCTATTATTTACTGCGTTCTTTAGTACATTTCGTTTACTTTTTTCTTGATTGTTTTCTCTAATTAAACTTTTAATGTAAACAAATACTATAAGAATTAGTTGAGATGTCTTTGCATTTTCTGTCTCTAGTAGTATTAATAGCATTTAAAACATGGGTTATGAAATGTTACTGATGGTGACTGATGGCTAACTAAGGAATTTTTACTAACATATTCTTACTGAAATGAATATTAGTGGTGCGGTTATGATAATTAGCCTAGTGTGAGATACGATTGTGGGTATGCTTAACGAGAACATGACTCAAGTCGCAGTTCACTTAATCCCCTATATATACTAAGGAATAAGGATCGCTATTATCCATCCTCGGCTAGTTTCTTTCGGTTTCAGACACAGTTCTATTAAAAAAAATCTCGTTTTCAGAGTGGATTAGAAGCCACCATAATTGGGGGACTGATCCAGATCGTAGTTCAAAGTGGCTGGGTACTATAGTTCATTTCTATTGTTCTGTAGTTGAATGAGACTTTACTGCTGGTCCAACATTTACTAATATGAACTAAACTTAAAGAGTGTTATATCATGAGAGGCCAAGTATTTCAGAATGTCCCGGACAATAATAATTATCTCATATATGGCAATTCTAGTTTCATTCTTAATCATTTTGTATCTATAACTGTTGGCAGAATCGTCAGTTGTTGGTTATGCATGGAATATGTATCTCTAAACTCTAAACTCTAAACAAGTCAGGCCATTATAATTCTGGAGAAAATTTGTTTCCAGGTTTTGACCGGACATCAGGATAATGCAGAATTTGCTCTTTCTATGTGCCCTATGGAACCTTTAGTCCTCTCTGGAGGTTAATATCTACATCCAAGTTTAACTGACATTTTATTAATACTACTGCTAGGATTGTGATCCATTATCATTTTTGTTCTAAAAAGCACTGGCATTATTCTTTCTCTTTGTATGTCAAACTAGTATATTCACCGAAGTTTGGGTATTTTAATAATGGTTCAAAACTGATCCCTTCTCCGGAGAACAAAAACATTACAGAAGTGTACTTGGCTCGGCCAGCATTCCAGTTTTTGAGGCCTAAAAAGTTTACTGCATGAAAAGCGTAATTGTTGAATTATTATATAAACCATTTTTTAATAATTTCTGATGATAGGAAAGGACAAGTCGGTGGTTCTTTGGAGCATTCAAGATCATGTATCAACATTGAGCACAGATACATCAAAGGCTAAGGGATCATCATCGATCATTAAATCTTCTGATAACCCTTCGATTGATCCGCGTGGCATATTCTTAGGGCATGAGAATACAGTAGAAGATGTACAGTTCTGTCCATCAAGGTAACCTCGTGATCCTCTCTCTTTCAATTCTTAATAATGTGTGTTTACTGTTTATTCTAGCATCTATTACGATGCTACTGCACTCATACTCCTTGGCAATAAAAAAATGGAACTTCTTAATCTTTTTGCATGTTATTTAGTTTAAGGTAAACGTGTTAATAAAGGTTTTAATTCTATTTAATGATTATTGAAGTGCACAAGAGTTCTGTAGTGTGGGAGATGATTCCTGCTTAATATTATGGGATGCTCGAGTTGGCTTTAGCCCAGTTGTAAAGGTCAGTTGTCAATTTGCTTTATGTTATTATCCCACTTTCCTCTGTATTTTATCACTTTTGTTTCTTTTTAATTTTATTTTCCTTGATTTGTGACCTTGGTATTTATAAACCAGGTAAAAAAAACTTCATGATGTGAAGTTTTTTCCATGGTCACTTTAATTCTATTTTTGCTATCAAAACGTAGCTATCAATATTCTTATGCTGTTATTTATACATACCGTCTTACGTGCCATGTCTTTAGTGAGTGTAAGCTTTTGATTGTTTTGTTTTATTAGGTCGAAAAAGCGCATAATGCTGATCTTCACTGTGTTGATTGGAACCCTCATGATGGAAATTTTATCATCACGGGGTAATTCTCATATTTCTCCTTAAGTTTGGTGCTTTAACAGCATTAGGGATCTATGTGATATGCTTCTTTTTTACTTCTACTTTTTTTCTGCACAATTTTGTATAGTTTCTTAATCACACATGTTATGGTATTTTTTTTAACCTTACAGTTCAGCAGATCAATCTGTTTGCATGTTTGATCGACGGAAAATTACCTCGGGTGGGCTAGGATCACCAATTCACAAATTCGAAGGTCACACGGCCGCGGTTTTAAGTGTGCAGGTGTTGCTATTTTTTCCTGTGCAAGTTACATACATTTTGTGTTTTCTTTATTGATTCCTAGCTTTCTCGTTCTATTACAGTGGTCACCAGACAAGTCATCTGTTTTTGGAAGTTCTGCAGAGGACGGTCTCTTAAATATTTGGGATCATGAGAAGGTAGTGGATATATATCACTCAGTTCTGTGTCTTTTCTTATTCCTTACATGTGAGCATAATCTTTATTACACCACCGGCGAACTCAAAATTCTGGTATATTCTCTTCCCCTTTCCTCCTTTTTCTTATCTGAGTGAGGGGGAAGAAGATCGAAGTAAAACTGTGTCACTATATGTGTACAGTGATTGTTTATTTTTTCTTTTAGCCATTTAACACCGGTATAGGCATTTGATTATGATAGAAATTTTAAGTCAGTAATTATAAGTTTATAACTAGTGGCATGTTTATTCTACACCTTTGGCTACTGGTGCCGTAGGAACTTGGACGTAGGTTCTATAAATGTATAAGTTATAATCTACTACTAATAAGGAATCAACACGTGAACGTGCTATGCATGTGATCTTGCAAAGCAAAGTAATTTTTCAAAAGCTTCTGAAACGTCTTTACAGTTCTAGGTCATTGATAATATTTTAGTGCATCCTGATTAATGTGATGGAGTTGTTCGCTCAGATCTTTTCCAGTTTGTTCAAAGTGAATATCATCTATCAGTCTTCTTACTCTCTCACATTTCTCTCTCTCTTTTTGCTTGATGGACTCGTATTCTCGCACTTCTGAAAAGATAGAAACTAGGATATTCTTGCTAGAGTATTACATGCAACAGCACAAAAGCTTTTGTTGTATTTACTTGTGAAGGTGACATAAAAAAGCGCCTACAAGGCTACAACATATCTTGTCAATTGCTTATGTCACAGTGTCTATTGTTGATGCTGGCACATGCTGTTGTTTGATCTTTGCTACTAGTTTATACCATGTATATGTATTATGATGATTTGATGAATGACTTCTGAACTTATACGAAGATGCCTGATCTTCTTGCAATCAATGTTAATTATTACTATTAGTTAAGAAAGTAAGTCTAAATTAATTTTCAGGTTGATGCTATGAAACAAGAGGGTGAAGAAACTTCTAATCCTCCTGCAGGGTTATTTTTCCAACATGCTGGCCATAGGTATAAGTGGCTTATCTTTTTAGCAACTAAAAGGTCAAATGCTTCATTTAGCTCAATGACAGAACTAGATGTTAAGTGATAAGCAAGTGTGGGAGTGGATTATCCAAATAAAATGTTCAGTGATGGTTCATTGGTAGCCACTACATGTCCGCTTTTGATGCTTTGAGTTCATTGTTACCTTGATCACCTTCACATCGCAAAGCTCCAGTTGTTGAGGATGAAAAAGCATTTGTCGTCTATTCATCTTGAACATTGACAGAATCCTCAATGATATTTATATTTCTTTTTTCCTTTCAATTTTCCGACTTCAAAAGTTTTTGGGTCATTTATATTGGTCTGGACTTTGGAGACAAACCAAAAGATTTTTTTCTGAAAGCAATCAGGTTTCATGTTAATCTGAAATCCATACCTGACAAAAGAACCTTCTCGTTGTTTTTTGATAATCCTTTTTGGGGTTTTATGCATAGTTCTTTAGAAACTGTTTTGAAAAACTAATCCGCTTTAGTTTCACACAGTGCTTTTCTTTCCTTTCTTCTATCCTGTATTTTCTTATCGTTAAATGTTCTGAATAGTATACTTATTGCAGGGACAAAGTTGTGGACTTCCATTTTAATGCAGCTGAACCATGGACTGTTGTCAGTGTATCTGATGATATTGATTCCTCTGGCGGAGGTGGTACTTTACAGGTATAAATTTCCATGCCTTCGATTTCATACTAATTAATTTGAAAGTTCTTCATATCATTTTACACAGTTTAAACTTTAACTTAAAAAGGAATTAGAGAAGAGGTTGGGGTTAGTATTTGGTACTCTTAAGTTTAAGTGGAGCCACTTATTTGTGATTAACAAAGGAATAAATAATCGGTGACGGTGACATTGATACTGATTGCATCATGTTAGTTGTCACCACTTACAATACAGGCACATGTAATAAACCAAAATAAGGTTGGCCACCCATTATACCAGTCGAAGTTAGATTGTTTGGCTTGTTTTCTGAGGATTAGGCATGTTTAGGATTATTACAAGAAAGTACTTTTCTCTTTATGTACACTTAAATTTACGAATTTACAGTTGCAGGTGTTGTACTTTGGGCTATTAATTGGCAAGATGAGTATGAAGTAGTTATTTGGTCTTGTTTGTAAAATTCTTTCATATCTAGGAAAAACGTACAATCTTAAAGTTACATAAAGCTATGCGGAACTTCTTTTCATTTCTTTAAAATCGGTGCATATACCCGAATATTGTCTATATTTGACTATTTCACTGTTATTTACAGATATGGCGTATTAGCGACATGCTCTACAGGCCAGAGGAAGAAGTTTTGGATGAGCTCGAGAAGTTCAAATCGCACGTGGTCGATTGTACTTCCAAGCCGTGAACCATTGAGGTCAAAGCAGTAATACTCTCAAATTGTGGCACCATACGAGGTTCTTTTGTGAGTCCTCAAAACGGAATGTAACAACAAAGAATGCGCTAAACTATTAGATCAGTTCTGGTCTCCTTTTATGCACTCTTAATATGGGGTTTATGTAATTCTCTGTATGTTGTATGTTTTTAGCTTTAGCGTGTCCCAGTCTAAAGTTGGTGATTGGTAAACATGGAGTAATGTTATCAAGTTGCTTATAGTTGGCACATAAAACTTTTTGCTTTTCAATTAGGGTTTGTAATACAAGATCCAATGTTCAAAGTTATCTCCTAATTAGGGCGTATAATTGGTGTATTACATCATATTGCACAAGATATGGAGTGAAGCATTTTAGGCTCACATGCCAGATCTTTTATGGTACTAGTTTTGGTGTTACATTATTGTCTTGTATATGCATATATAGTGAGATATATGAGACTGACATAGCGATCATTACATTAACATACTTGAGGATAAAAATCACTCTGCTTCCTACCTATGGAATCCGTATAGTGGAAATGAGCTTAAATGGTTCTAATTAGAGGGCACTGCAATCTTCAAGTCTGCTTCCTCGTACTTTTCACGCCTTGGGTGAAGCATATCGGAAGCACAATGGATGGGAAAGTAATCGAATAATTATATACATACGTTATTTTGTATACGCGCAACCATCAGATGTGCAAGCTGTAAACCACATTTATACAGTTTTAAAAGTCATCCGAGTTAAATTCATTATTTTTTAACTTCAGTCAGTTTAGATCATTATTTATTTCGACATCATCCGTGTTGGTAGTTAAAAAGAAGAAGAGCATTTATATTTGGACCGCTGATTCCGCATAAAGTACAGCGGACTCGGATTTTAAAGGGACTTACTTCTTCTTCTTTTTTTAATCAATTAGAGGGACTTGTTAGTTACATAAGTTTCAGAAACTGCACGCTAGTCTGGAGGGACCAACACACAAGTTCGGAATTACACAATTAATCTCTTTAAACTTAAATGTACTTTGTATGCATATCGCGGTACTAGTCTACTAGAGCCATTAGGAATCATTCGGTAAAATAGCATGGACTTTGCTACTGTATTTTTGTTGGCTTTCTGGCATATAAAATTGGGGCAATTGACACAAAGTGTTACGTCCTAACTTTTCTTCCCAAAAAGTCACTTTATTCGATTAAGTACATAGTTAATACTTTTCACGAGTGTTTATGCAGTTCACGACTGTGTGTGCACTCGGAGGTTCGTCAGACCTTCTACGACCATGACGAGAATGGTATGCACTTCAAGAAAATACATGCACTTTTCACGATTGTGTATGTATTTCATAATTGTATATACAATTTGATGGACATCTGACGACCTCCTTAGATGCTTATCGGACCACTGCCAATGACCTATGGGTAAGTGATCGATGTGGTAGGGGGGTAAGCTTCGATGTGATTTGATGTTGGTTGTCGAGAGATATAGTTTTGAGTACATTGTAGTCGGACTGAGATAAGGAGAATAAAATTGCATCTTTTAATAAGAAAAAGTTTAAAGTGATAATTTTTGAGAATATAGTTTAAAGATTTGACAATTATTTCTAGTTTCCCTTATAAATTTTAAGATGAAAAAAAAGTATAATCCAGAGTAAAAAAGAAAAAGAGAGAGACTATGGATAAGGTCTTTTTAAGTCCTTTGCACCATTTATGTTTCTATGGTAAATTTGTCAAATAGTTATCTTTATTTTTTTACATACTGTAGTCTGTAGCTTCTTATTTATAGACTGACCCGTTATCCAATATTGGTAAAAGGTCTGGTACCTTACAATTCATAGCCTTCTATTCCACTGAAAATCGTGTCACTGTGACACTGTCTATCTTGCATTATTTTGTATTGTGCAAATTAATTGTTTGTGTACCCGTTCATATGGAATAACGTGACCCTCTACTGGTCGAAAATGTTGATTTAATTTTAATCATTTGTGCTATTTGCTATTATTTTTGTATCTAATATTTTGGAACTAACATACCGATACAAGTTTTCCACAAAGAATTTCTCACCGACTATTTTTCTATTCTTTTTTCCCTTTTCCCTTTGAACTTGACTGCAGCCCTTCCAAGTCAAAATTAGGCAATGTCATATTTCAAATTAATTGTCACGCCTATTGGTATAAAAAAGGAACATAAGTTATACGTACTGGTTGGGCATTCTTTAAGCAGTAGAAATTTACGATGTTTAGATTGTTAGTTATCGGTAAAAAAAAAAACAAAAAAAAAAACTTTTGGAAACAATATGGTTATTTATTGAGAGCCCCGAGAATGATTCTCGGGTACGCTTTAAGCTCTTGTTTCTTGGCAGCATTGAAGCGTAGTTTTTTTGGGTTATCATTTGTGCCAAAGTTTGGTTGATTAGCTTTTTAAAGCTGAGATGTTTGCATTTTGGTCAAAAAGTGCTAGAATTATTAAGCTGAATGAGCATAGTGATATATTTTCTTCAATCTCTATTAAGGCAGCTTACAATTGGCTTTAAGAATTTCAGCAAAACAAACAATATATCCGAATTTTAATGAGACAAGTAATGAGTGACCGTATGTAGCAAATAGTTAGTGATGGCCTTTTCTTGTAAGTCGGTCTAGGACTTTTTCAAGTACTCCAATAAGAAAGACCATCTATGTCACTATAAAACGTAAAGTAACTGTCAAGAGATAACACAGTACCTAACGACGAGGGAGTATAATTTGTTACATTTAGTCACATATGAGGGAAAGCGGGATAGGAAACGATGAGTGTCTTTTTAGTTTTTTATACCCCGGGAAAATTCAATAAAACGGGCATCACTTCTTGTCGGATGCATGGCGAGTTGGTGCAATTCTTAGGAGTCCTAAACAATAGCTAGAACTTTTGTATCAAAAAATAAAGTGTAATCATATTTTGCAACTTGTTGCAAATGGCAAATAGTCCAATGCTAATCAAAAAGGTGATCTTTGGAATTCCAACCTCAAAAGTTAAAACTAAAGAAATGAAGCAACTTATTACCCCCCCTTCTTCTCTTTCAAACCAGAATAAATGGTTGAATTGACCGAACATATAGAAATGACTCCCCTCCCTGGTCACGTAATTATACGATGTTAAGTCCCTGGTCACGTAGCAACATGTTAAACATCCTTATTTATCTTTTTTTTCATTACGAAGTGTTTGTCCTTCTCTCTATTTTCGTGTGTGTTTGTCAATTTTTACAAAGTCAAGTAAAAAATATAGCGTGTTTCCTTCTTTCGCAAATGAAGTCACTACAGTAAAGTGAAATCTCACAAAATTCAACGAGTGATATAATCTTTTTCTTGACAATTAGACAACACGTTAATTGCATGTCTATAAAAAGTCACATTACCAAAACGGGACAAAAGACATATCTCACGCTCACCCCCTTCCAATTTAATTACTACTAGTATTTCAATATTGTACATATTTTCACGTGTAGTAAAGTATCTCACAGTGCGTAGTACGGAGTATATAATAATTTGAAATATATGGTACACAGAAACACTGAGCAAAAGGACTTTGACCACAAAGTTTCCAAATCATAACTTAATATCCAAATAAGGCAAACCTTATAGATGAAAAAAATTGAATGCTTTGATATTTATAGGGTATTTCGAAATTATTTTCACTTGTCCCTGTTGTTGTTAGTTGTTACGTTAATTTCGATGAAGCTAGTAAGAAACGTACTTTTTTGATAAGGAAGCAGCTAAGAAATTACTTGAACTTTTGCCAAGTTTTGTAAAGCCGAACCATTGAAGCTAAAATGGAATTATAAATGGGAAAAGAAACGCAATGTTTCCGGTTGTCAACTTGGAAAACGTAAACGAGAAGTGGTAGGAAGAACGCAACCCAAAATTTTATGTTAACTAGACGTTAGTATAGTTAAAAAATTAGAATGAAATATAAATGAAACTTTATAAAATTATATCAATGTATAAATTCTATAATAATAATATGAAGAAACACTCAAGTTCTTATATTTTATGAAATATAATGGCTAAAAAAATTCGATAATTAAACATAATAATCTATTAACCTTTTATATATTTACTTTTTAGTAACTTGATTTCAACATGTTGTAATCCACTTTTTCTACTTTATAACATAATTTGTACTGTATCGTAAAAGATTCTTTAAAGTAAAGTTTATTTTTTATATTATAGTTATGAAAAAGTGCAGTTTGAGATTTTACAATGTTATACTTAAGTTTCCGACATGTTTTGGATACGCTTCCCAAAAAATTTAAAAGAGTGTAATTTCGGTTTTCGAAACGGGTTTCAGGATTACCACATTTTCTACAGATTTTTCTGATAGTGGTGGATTTCCCATTACCCTTGGTAGCGGATATTAAACCCAAGTGAACTCTATGGAGGAAAATAAATAAAACATCACATAAAGGCTATTCATGTTTTGCTTTTTTTTCAATTTGTATTTACGATGTTTGATAAAGATGATTGTGACATTTGGGTTGTTTTTCTTATCAGATAAAATTTTTGACCAATCAATGACAATTTACCTAACTTTATATACACTATACAATAATTCTGCTTTTACGTACATTTTCCTAGTACGCATATATGACCTCTAAAAGCAGCAGGTCTACTAAAATAACAAGAATGTGATACTGATATTTGGGGTTTTTGAATTTGTAACACGATTGCCTCAGTTCTAAACTAGACTATTATTAGTCGGACTGAAAATTTTGGAGCCAAAACCAGACCATTCATAGTTGAAGCCCAAACCAAACCTACAAATGTTAATTTAGTTAAGTTCAGATTTGCGTATTCAAAATTTATTAAACAACAAGATAGAAAATTTCAGCTGAAACAAATGTAACAGAAGTAATGTTGAGAATACAAAACAATTATCAACCCCAAATACTATTTATGAAGTCACAATAATCTTAAGTAGAATGTTATATAAAATATATATATATAAAAGTGGAATGTTATATAAACTAAACTGATGAGGAAAAGGTAGAGTGATAAAGATTACTTAGTAATGATAAATTAAGGTTTGTAACTTTGCATCGAAGGTGGCGCTGGAATTACTAGGTGCATCTGGGTTTCAACTAATTATTCCGATCATTTATGACAATAATATGTTTTCGGTGTTAGCGTACTTTTTGTTTAACTTTGTTTGGATCAAATTTTGACGGAATATGTGGACCGAACAATTTGGATTATGTGGTTTGGATTGACTCGTTTTGATCAGGATGCATACTAAAAGATCCAAAACCAAACCAATAAAAACGGATTGAATACGTATAAAAACAAAATCAAACTAATTAGAATCAAAATCTAACGAATTCAAACCAAATTACAATACCCATAACTGATAAGAATCATAACGAACCTCAATCATCTAAGTCGTTATTGCAAATTTGCTAATTACTAAATTTCCGTTAGTAAAAAATAGATAATCACCTAGCTAATGTGTACTATAGTTTCAATTTCAAGTAAAATTTTATTTTACCCTTATCCTTCCAAGTCAAGCACACTAACACCTGAATTTATAAAAAAAAATTGACACACTGACTTTCTTGACGCACAATGTTCAATTTTGACTCGGTTAACCGATTCCTTTCACTTTTCAGTACATATATAGACAGTGCCGGTCCCCCCACTTCTCGGCAACATGGGTAGTTAAAAAAAATATATGAATACGATTACAGTACTTTATTTTATATTTTATAGTAACACTATCGTAAAGCCGGTAAAGAACTGTAACCCATTAAAAACCTATCATCTATTAATGAACCTAAAATTAATTAAAACTAAAATATTCTATTGGTTGACACACCCTAAATTATAGTGCACCCTAAAAAGAAAAAAAAGAAAAATCAAATTTATCAACCATACCGAAAAAGTATCGGATGCATTTCAAATACGTTACGTAAAAAATCAAAATCAAATTTATTAATCGTACCGAAAAAGTATCGGAAATGTAATCGTGTCAACTTTTTTTACTTACCTTTTTTTCATTGTTTTTGTTGACCATTAGATTGGATTGTTTTTTATTCAATGACACATAAAAAACTAAAGTAGACTACCATAACAAAATTAGGGTAGCAAAAATGGATCCGAATAAACCCCCAAATCTATTAAAATTCTAGAGAAGGGTAATTTTGTTTAACCTATTTTGATTTAATCAAATCAAAATTAACTTACAATTTAAACACTTTATTTACCTGGAGGAGTAGAAAATTAAGGAAATTTGTTACGGTTTATGAGAGACAGACCGTAATGTGTTTTTTTTTTTTTTTTGGAATAAAACTTGAAATTTTTTATGTGGTCAGTATTAATAATAAAATAAAATACTATAATTTCTTAGGGGTATATTAGTAATTTCATATATAAGGGAAAAAATGGGCTCCTCTAATTTTGATAACCCAAATTTTATGCTTTTTAAAACTGGACTCTGGAACCGCTCATGTATATAGAACAACATATAAGGCCTCGGTTACGGTATTTGT
This sequence comes from Primula veris, assembly GCA_963682055.1. NCBI lineage: Eukaryota > Viridiplantae > Streptophyta > Magnoliopsida > Ericales > Primulaceae > Primula > Primula veris. The sequence continues at coordinate 12,216,409 of OY821746.1, read as the reverse complement.
ATTTTCAAAACTAATTCAAATGTAGCCTTTGTCCTATCTGGTGTTGCAAGCGGACTATTTGTTTGAAATTTACGGCTTACCCATCACTCAAACAAAATTTACAACAATAAAACAAAGAGAAAAATACCCAACGAATGTTTAGAAAAAATATCCAAAATTGGAAATATTAAGGAGTAATTGTGTCACAATAAAATTCATGTACAAGCAACCCTACATATACATAAATAATTAATAATTATTTTGCCAAAGAAAAAAGAACACCTTGCATTATAAATAATTAAACCTAATCTAAGTTTTTTTTTTTTAAGTGAAATGGAGATGTGAAAAAATTAATATAAAGAAAAAAAAGTGAATAGAGCAATTTGAAATCTAAGTTTTGTGATCGGATGGGTCTATGCGAAAAACCGGAAAAACCGAAAAAACCCGAAAAAGACCGAAACCGAAAAACCGAAAAATTTTCGGGTCGGTTTCAGTTTTCAATAAGACCGAACCGAAAAAGACCGAAAAAAATCGAAAAACCAAAAATAAAACCGAAACCGGACCGAAAAAACCGGCCCGGTTCGGTCCAAAAAATAAAAATACCGAAACCGAAAAAAACGAACCAAAAAATATGCTCGGTTTCGGTTTTGCCAAAAACCGAACCGGACTCACACTACAAAATAATGTTTGATTTATTGAGAGTCAAAAGTTGTCGCAAATCTGTCACAAATTGACTAAACGATCACAAATCCGTCACAAAAACCGTCGCTAATAAGCTCATAACAAAAAATACCGTCACTAATTCAATCGCTATTTGAGTATTTTTATTTTTATTTTTGTAGTGGCAACCCTAGTATGTAGAACTGAAATTAGATAAAATCATAAACCGAAATGAAGAAGAAGGAATGCAGTTGGAGAAATAATGATAAGAGTATGCTACATTTTAGAAGAAAAAAGAGCCTCGCTAATTTTTGAATACCACCCCATGGGTTTTTAGATACACGAGAAGATTGGGTTCTTTGTAGTCTAATCCGTATTCGTAGTTAAAAACTAAATAAGTTTACCAAACACATAATTAATGGGGCGGGCTCATTACTATTCAAAATCCAATCTTCGAATCGCATAAACAAAGTAAAAGGACTCAATTGATATATTGAAGTAAAACTTGTACCATAAAATAGCAATTTCGTTATGAACAATAAAATAAAATAGACGCGGCGAATTTCTCGACTACTACCTGTAACAAATAACAACCCTTCTCTCTCTCTCTCTCTCTCTATATATATATATATATATATATAATGAAGTTAGCTCACATTTCCCCTGCTCACTCCACTAATACACACACACAGTAACCACTAAACCATTCCTCTCTCTCTCTCTCTATATGCATATACATACGTATCCACTATATATACACACATATATTACATATACGCACATGACATAAATTATAAATAGCTATATCTACTATATATACACACATACGTACATATCGTCTCTCACAATGCCTATTTCTCCTCTAAACTCTCTCTAGAAAATGGATCAAAACACTAAGCGAAAGATTATCTCTGCTGCCGACGACGGCGACTGTAAACGCCTACGTTTTCAGGCGGAATACATGGAGGAAAACGATGACGTGTCATTCCTGCTCAACGTTGACGTGGATGCCTTCTCCGTCCTCCAGGAGCTTCTAGAACCCGATAATCCGCCGGAGATTATCGTCCCTTTGCCGGAGAAGGAAGTTTTTCCGCCGATTAAGGGCGGGAACGTGGAGATGTGCGGTTCGGTGTTCTCATACGGAGACTCGTCGGTGATGGCGAGCTTTGATTTCTCCGGATTTGCGCCTTTTTGCGGCGGTGCTTGGGCTTCGGAGGAGGCGCGTGGGGGTGATGACGTGGAGAGGAAAGGATCTAACGGCTGGGATAACGCGGATGAGTTTGATGAGTTGTTGGGGAGGTTTTTGGGAGAAGAGGTTTGTGAAAATTAGGAGGGGTGAAAGTGTAGCTATTTTGATTTTAGGGACTGAAGTGAGAATATTCTAAATACTTTCTAGTATTTTGAGGAGGTTTGTGAAAATTAGCGGGTGAAAATGTAGTTAACTAGGTTTTAGGGATTGGAATCGATAATATTTTGAATAGTTTTGGCTATCTTGGCGAGGTTTGTGAAAATTAGGGGGGTGAAAGTGTAGCTATTTAGTTTTCTAGGGACTGGAAGTGAGAATATTCTGAATAGTTTTTGGTATGTTATGAAGGTTCTTTGGAAAGGAGGTTTGTGAAAATTAAGGGGGTAAAAGTGTAACTATTTAGTTTTCTTGGGACTGAAAATGAGAATATTCTTAATAGTTTCTGGTATCGAGGGGAGTTTGTGAAAATTACTGGGGGTGAAAGTGTAACTATTTTGTTTTTTAGAGACTGAAAGTGAGAATATTCTGAAAAGTACTTTTTGGAATTTTGGGGAAAATAGTAGCAGCAAAGAAAGGTTTATTTTAGTGTTGTAATGAGTACACTGTCTGACTGTAGATAAAATATGGGGATACGGAAAAGTTGTTTGTCTTTTACTCAATGCTTTTTTCGTGTTCTTTACGTATTTTTCTTTTCATCTTTTTTAATATTTTTGTATTATATGTGTAAAAATGATATTTTGCATATTTATTCTGAATACAAGTGTACATATATATATATAACAGTCTTATTCTGCTGTTACATTGTAGCCGATTAAATAAACAATCACATAATAAATGTTATTTACAAACATATCAAAACTGAAGCATAATTCTAGCTAATTTAAATTCAAACAAACTGCTTTATTGAATGATATTGATTTTCTCTAACACACTCCCTCAAACTTGGCGGGCCTGTACGAACTAGTTTGCTAGTAAGGAGACAATGACGTTGTTTGTGAAGAGGCTTGGTGAGGAGGTCGACTGGTTGATCGACTGATGGAATAAAGCAAACACGATGACTGCTAAGAGCAACTTTCTCACAGACAAAGTGGTAATCGAGTTCAATATGCTTTGTGTGGGCATGAAATACCGAATTTGACGCCATGTAAGTAGCACTTAGGTTGTCGCAATGCAATAAAATTGGAAATTGAACAGCAGCACCAAGTTCATAAAACAAGAAGGCTAACCAAGTGGTTTCAGCACTAGCATGAGAAAGTGCACGATACTCAAATTCAACGCTGGAACAAGCAACCGCAGATTGCTTTTTAGAATACCAAGAAACCAAGTTCGTTCCTATATAAATAAGATAACCAGTAGTTGAGCGACGAGTATCCGGACAACCGGCCCAATCAGCATCGGCATAAGCAGCTAGAGAGGTAGGATTACATTAAGGATCGAAGAATAGACCATGATCAAGTGTTCCTTTGATATATCGAAGGATACACTTAGCTGCAGCGAGATGCGATATGCGTGGCTGACTCATGAACTGTGAAATGGAGTTGACCGCGAATGCAATGTCAGGGCGGGTTATGGTTAGGTACTGAAGGGATCCAACTATTTCTCGGAAGGCAGTCGGATTGGGAAGAATATCCATTAAGTGGCAGTGGGGATCGCTTTGGCAGACATTAGTGTGTTAACTGGCTTGCTAAGTAGCATATCATGCTTTACAAGTTTATCACGAGCATATCGAAGTTGACTGATATGAATACCATTAACTTGAGACGTGACCTGCAAACCAAGAAAGTAATGAAGAGTGCCAAGATCCTTTATATCGAAACCATTTCCTAATTTATAGATAAACCATTGTAATAACGAATCATCACTCCATGTGACCACAATATCATCAACATATAGTAGAAAATAAATAGTTTGTGTGCCAAGTCTAAATATGAACAATGACGAATATGCCGGACTCTGAACAAAACCAACAGATAACAAGAAAGAAGCCATACGATGGAATCATGCTCGTGGCGCCTATTTGAGGTCGTAGAGGGTCTTCTTAAGCTTGCATACATATGATGGACGAGATGTATCAATGAAACTTGATGATTGTATCATATATACATCCTCATGTAGAAAACTTTGAAGAAAAGCATTCTTAACATCTAATTAACGAAGGGGCCAACCTTTAGATACAACAAAAGATAATACTGTACGGATAGTTGAAGGCTTAATTACTGGACTAAAAGTTTCTGTATAGTCTATACCTTGCTCTTAATGGAAACCTTTGGCTACCAAACACACTTTGTGGCATTCAATAGTGCCATCTGGGTTGTGTTTGACACGAAATACCCACTTGCATCCAACATGGTTATGTGAGGAAGAGGGAGGAACCAAAGTCCAAGTGTTGTTTTTCAATAGAGCATTAATTTCTTCAACCATAGCATTATGCCAGACCTGATGCTTAGATGTCTGAGAATAGCATGTAGGTTCCGCAGATTCAATAGTAGTAATTAGAGCACGAGGAATAGGGTATATTACAATGTCGTCGCTTTGAGTTATAGTTTGAATAATGCCATCTTTGAGGTTAGTCCGCAGAGCATGAGTGGACTGAGGAAGGTGATGAATTGATGCGGATGGCAGTGAAGCCTTAGGCAGAACGACTTTGGTCATCGATGCGACTTCAAGGGAAGAAGAAGCAACAGGCGGCTGCAGGTTTGGACCTGGTATGGGAAGAGATGGAACATGAGTTCTGGATGATCGACGTTCGTAAGTTTTTAGTTGTACATGTGGCGGCAATGGTGGTGGAATAGGTGGAATTGATGTCGGTTGAGTAGTTAGTGACGTGGGGGAAGTAGTTGGATTGTTGGTGGGAGGTGAATATATAGAAGGAAAGGGTAAAGAAGCTTCTATTGAAGGGGGGTCGAGAAGTGAAATGACAATAGTGGTTGTTGGACAGGGCTCTATGTCTGAGGACAATGGTGGCGATGGGGCTTGTGGAGGGGGTGGATAGGAAAGTAAGATAAATTCAATGGGATCAATATTATAGTGTAACTGCATATCTTTAAAGGGAAAAGAATTTTCGTTAAATAAAACATTGCGAGAAATATAGACACGACCAGTGTTAGGATTTAGACAACGATAGCCTTTATGGTGAGGACTGTAACCAAGAAATACACATTCAACACTACGGCTCGAAACTTTATTAGAGTTGTATGGACCGAGATGAGGATAACAAGCACATCCAAAGACACGGAGGGAAAAATATGTGTAGGAAGGATATTGATAAGATATACCGAAGTTAAGATTGCTTCGACCCAAAGATTTTGTGAAGTTCCGGAGGTAAGAAGGAGACTACGAGCCATTGTGGCAATATGTCGATGTTTCTGCTCGGCCATCCCATTTTGTTCTGGTGTGTGAGGGCAAGAGAACCGTTATTGAATTCCTAAGGATTGACAATAATGAGACAGTGGACTATTAACATATTCAATCACGTTGTCACTTTGAAGATATTTAATGGTTTGGCTAAAAATATTTTGAATTCTGGTAACCAAATTTTGAAAATGAGTGAAAACTTCATTTTTGCGACGCATAGGAAAAAACCAAGTATATCGGAAAAATTCATCAGTAAAGAGCACATAATACTTAAATCCACTAACAGATAGTGTAGGTGACACCCAAACATCACTATGAACGGTATGAAATGGAAAAGCTGCAGTTTCGTGGTTTGTAGGAAACGGTAATTGATGAGATTTGATAAGGGCACAATCTCGACAAAAGGAATGGAAAGACAATTTAGAACCAATAATAGAACCTAATCGAGCTAATACATTGGACGACGTACGACCTAAGCGGTTGTGCCAGACTGAGGATTGAACGGAGACAAGACCTGAGGAGGATTAGTGTTACTGGACAAGTTGAGTGGGTAAAGACCATCTTTACAAGGACCTTGGAACAAAAGACAACTGAATCGTACGCAATAAATTTGATAATAGTCGGGAGAAAGTAGGATGGAAACATCATTGTCTTTGGTGAAACGAGCAACATAGAGGAGATTTTTACGAATCGAAGGGATTTCAAAGATATTATTTAGGGAAAAGTCGGATGAGTCCAAGTGCATGGAAATATTACCGGTATGAGCAACGGACATGGAGTCACCATTATTCATGTAAACATTATGTGATCCGCTATATGGTTGGGGATTATTCACTGACAGGGATGTCATGTGATGCGTTGCTCCGGTATCCATGTACCAGTTCGGATCAGCATCAAAATGAACACCAGAAAATGGTGAAATATTGGATGCAGCAGGAAATTGATGTGTAGGAATTACAGAGAATTTAGAGCAAGATATTTTATTTTATTTTGGTTACTTAATTGAATAGAAATGTAAGTATACGTGGTTGAGTAGTGAGCTAGACTGATTTCGGGAGAGTAAGAAGAGAAGGCAATTCTTAGGACTAAGGATAGAAGAAAAACAAAAGAAGACAAAGAAAATGAGAGGAGAACGGAAGATACATGAGAGATCGACCTAATCTGATACCGTGTAAAAATGATATTTTATATATTTATTCTGATTACAAGTGTACATATATATAGCAGTCTTATTCTGCTGTTACAGTGAAGCTGATTAAATAAGCAATCACCTAATAAATAATATTTACAAACATATCAAAACCGAAGCATAATTTTAGCTAATTCAAATTCAAACAGACTCCTTTATTGAAGGAGATTGATTTTCTCTAACAATATGGTACGTGTTATAACGACACTAAATATCTCAATAATATATGAAGTATTGAAAACGTAAATATAAAATGAACGCGGGATATAACGTGATTCAGCGTCTCAACACTTCGGGGTTGAGTCCTATTTCACAGGAAAAATCATTACCTTTTATATATATGAAAGTGGGAATTTACAAACTACAAATCACACCATTACTGCTTTTCCTTACAATTTCGCATGATCTTAAACTGGTGATTTACACGGTATTTATAGTGAAATTTTGGGGACACATGTCACAAGAGTAGACACTGTCCTATTAGGAATTTGACACTTGGATGGTGTGTCATCACCTTTCACAACACTCCTCATTGATGACCACATTCCAAGTTTCCCCATAATAGCGATGATACTCAGATAGTTATCAATGTCTCATCCCAATATTATGTACCAATTTCTTTAAAGTTGTTGTAGGAAGAGATCTAGTAAATAAGTCAGCCAAATTATCTGTTGATCGAATTTGGCGAAATGAACGTCTATTTCACTATTCTTTTAAAGATCGTGGGTATAGAAAAATTTTGGAGAAATATGCTTAGCTCGACCCCTTTAATATACCCTTCTCGAATCTGCATAATGCACGCTGTATTATCTTCATATAATAACGTTGGCTGAGTTTTTGTCGAAGTCAAGCCTGACTGTTCTTGCACATAATGTATCATTAATCTTAGTCAAACACATTATCAACTTGCTCCATAAATTGCAAGTATTTCCGAATGATTCGAGAAAGTTGCGGTTAATGTCTGTTTTTTGTTTTTTTTTATATAAAAATACTTTTTTTTTGTGATTTTTTTCAGTTTTTTTTCATTATTTCTGATTTTTTGTGAATTTTCGGTTTTTTTTTAGATTTTTATTGTAATTTGAAACTATTTTTTAGGTTTTTAGAGAGAGAAAACATGGGTATTATATTTTGGGTTGTGTAATGACGTTTTGATAAATAAAGTTAACAATTAAAAAGTGGTACATACAAGAAATTTGAACTTATAAAGATAAATAGAGAGAATATAAATTGGTATATACTATATAGGGAAGTCCCCCTTATATTAAACACTTCAGTTTTCTTTGTCATTTTGTTAAAGTATAAAGGGTTTGTGCAGAGCTTATGCCTTGATCTTTATTGTATCTTCACCCCAATGCTAATTGTGAAAAGGAAGTTGGTAGTCTTGTAAATACTGTAAATGGACTCTTTTTAGCATACTTGAAGAATGATTGAAAACACAGTAACACAATATATAAACCACACCAATCACCACAAAAGTTCATGAAAGAGGTAGTCATAATAGGATACGAATTAATCATTCTGATAATTTTATCAATATTCTGCAGTAATACAATAGGCACCATATGTAGCATATAGCATTTTTGAACCTACCGGAACACTACTTGTATTTTCTTTTAATAGAGACAAAAAGACGTTGATATACAAATAGCTAGATCTTGTTAAACCATGTTCAGATGCTCTATAGTTGTCATTTATTAGTTCTCAATTTCTAAAGCATGTGAGTCATGTTACCCCTCATGTGGAGAAAATTAGCAAAATGGTAACTTACCCTGTTTTGGATGCTTCAAGATGAAATGTGCTCGTATTAACCATGCATGGATGCTTCAAAGCCTCGTATGCAGAAGGGCGCTTTTTCGGATTTGTTTCAAGGTGATGTGCAACAAAATCGATAAAACCTTGATCCCCCATGGGCAATCGGTGCCTTATTGATGTCTTTTTGAGGACTAAATATTCAAGACTGTTTGAGTCCTGTTTTCGCTCATAAAGCATGTGGTCTTTTGTGAAATATTTGTATGTATCTTGACCCCGGGAAATCATGCCTTGTTCAATAGAACTTATTATTCCAATGACCAGAGCGAGTAATGTGGCAGGTGATTCATTTTGGAAAAGTATATTTTGAGTAAAAGTTTTCTGTGGTTTTGTATCCTTAACTATCGAGTATGTGGCATGTAATTAAGCAATTTAAACAAAGGTATTTGTTAAAGTGACATTTCAAATCCAAAAAACCTACGGAACCGATGAAAACTAGTGCTAGATTGGGTAAAAAGAGAAAATGTTAGTTCATGTTACAAAATCGCATAAAGTATTTAATCAATTGATGACAATAATTAGAGTTCCTATCACTTCAGCTAGCCATTTCAGTTTAGCTTCCGGTTTAAGAAAATTCTTTTATTGATTACAACCTCTTTATATATACTCCATCCGTCCCAAATTATTGGGACTATACAAAATTACGTACAAATTAGACGGACAAAATAACTCATATCTAAGTTGTCGAAGAAAAATTTAATCACATAATTCAAATGTTAAACTATATGATCAAATTTTAAAAACGAGATTTTAGTCAATTAAAACGGAAAGAGTACTTTTTTAGGAAAAAAAAAAACTCAGCTAAAATACCATCTCCTTAGGGTAACTAATTTGTTTTCATAAAAAATAAAGAGAGGACGCTTTGTTAATACCAAACTTATTTTTATTCCTTATTTTAAAACAGATTTTAGTCTCTTCACTTAAAAGGCAAGCTTGTTCATACCATGAAGATGACGAGAATATACCAATATTTTCTTACCCTAAAAGACTTTTTGAGTCAATTTTATTGTTATCAATAAAACGAATAACATTCCTTTTGGTCAGTTATTTTGCAATAATAATGAAGTTGCAAGTTTGAAAGCTTATATACAATAAATAAATTTTTTCTTGATTGGTAAATAGTTCAGCTTTAAAAAGAATTAGTCACTGTACACTGTACAGTGTACTAGTTTAGAACTACCGATATGATGTGAAACTAAGAGCATAGCATTTCTTAAAAAATTATAAATATTGTTTCGGATAAGATATCATCCGCTTTAATTATGTCGAAATACATTAGTAAGAAATGAGAATTTTGTACTCGTTTTGTGTTAGTGTAGGCGAGAGGCAGGAGTTGAACAACACAAAGAGGAGCTATAGCTGCATTGGACACAATCGACAATGGAAAACTATATTACCCGGCTGTCGGGCGCGGCTCAGGCCCAAGTCGAATAAGACTTGGGTCTTGGGTAATGGGTTCGGTAAAAAAAAAAAAAACGGGTAAGGTCAGAATACTTTCTTATATACTTGGTAATTAAAGATAACAATTAAAACATCAATTTATTTATAATATGTTGTGCTAGTTCAAATGGTAGATTACTTTTCTTAATTCAAATAGCAGACCATGAGTTCAAAACTCTTTATTTGCATTTTCATTTTTTTCTCAATTTTAATTTGTATTTAACGAGTAACAAAAAAAAAAACGAGTATTAGACATTCCGATATATCGGGCCGACACTTCCTGCTGTAGCAAAAGAAGTTATTTCCACAGCAGAAGGTATGTGTTATTATGCAGGTGCAACCGACAAGATACACATAGAGAAACTATGAAAATGTCTGGTAATTTCCAGGGTTACACTTTGCGAGAGCCTATTGGTGTGACGGTACTCATAATTTCTTGTAATCTCCCAATAGCCGCTGAGTGTACCATAGTTGTTAAACCCGCTGAGCATACAGGGACGAAAACATGATTTTGAGTAAGGGGATAAGTCGTATGTAATTTTTTTTTTTTTTTATCAAAACATACAAATGTATATATATAAATACGTGATGTATTATTTTTTAAATTTTATATCAAAATTCATGAGTAAAACCACTAAACATCAATAAAAATATATTAGTTTATAAAATTTTAAATGTTTGTGTCTTAAATTTTCAAATAAAGTAAATGTCATGAGAAAACTTATTAAACAATTAGATATATTAGGTTAATCATGTGTTAATAATGATGTTGTTGTAATAAATAATATTGTAATGTAGCGACTCTTATTTTGTAAAACAAAATAATCAATTCTTAATATTTTATATTAAAAACACATTATGTTCGAACTTTTGTAAGAGAAAAAAAACTAAAGTAAAAATAAAATTTAAAAATGTTGCAATGAAATCTAGCAAGTTAAAAGTAACGAGTATTTTCATTTTTTGTAATTAAAAAAATGTATAAATTATAACATTGAATAGAAACTAATAATAATAAAAAAAATATGGAAAACATTTGAACTTGGGATCACTTGATAAGTAACGAGAAACTTTTCCACTACACCAACTAAGCGAGTTTGTTATAATTTGCATTTAGTTTTATCTACCAACTAAGTGTTTTTCTATCGAAACAAGGAGGAGCGCTTGCACCCTCTTGCCACTAGGATTCATCCTTGTGAGCAGAGACCTCTTTCTGCTCTATATTGTGCTAATTTGGCTAAACTAGTAAGTTATTTGTTCAAAACTACCAGGGCTTGTTCGGTTGCAACTTCTAAACTTTGTTTCTAGAAAGCTAGATTTTCTTTGGTTGATTAGCTTAAAAGCGGGCCTTTTTTGTCTGAAAAGGCTAGAAGCTTGAAGTTAGTTGAATCCACTTTTCATTTCTCAATCTTAAGAAATGAAGCTTATTTACTTAAAGAACTTGCAGCCAAGAAAACCATGATAGTAGTGTTCTAAGGACGGTATAAGATGTTACGACTCTAGTCCATCAAGTGGTGTGGTGTGTATATCTCTCACGCAAGTGATTGATGGGTTAAAATTAAGCAACCTATAGTAGAAAACTGAGTTCTAGCTAGTTATAGTAACCTGATTAATTACGCTAGACAAACATGTTTTAAAACATTTTGGAACACCTATTATGTTACTAATTCGCCAGTTGCAGTTTTAAATTTCTCTAGTGTACTGGGAACTTCAACAGTATTCAAAATCACAACAAAACACAACCTTTTCATTTTAGGTCTCTCTTTTTGTATGTCCTAAAGGTTAATTTCCTATTGTTTTTTTATTATAACATTTGACAAGGCTGGCATTCCGGACGGAGTGCTTAATGTTGTAAATGGATTCGGTGCAACTGCTGGCGCTACAATTGCCTCGCACATGATGTCGTCATGTCGACAAAGTAAATTCCAAACTAATCAATCAACATATCGATATTGACTTTTTTTTTTGTTTTCTAGAAGAGTAATCGCATAACAAGTATCCCTGATGTTAAATTTTCCGGTCAGTTTTACGGGTTCCACACAAATTGGTCGTAGTATAATTTGAAACAAGCCTCTCTTGAATTAGGAGGAAAATCCCCTCTAATTATATTCGACGATGCAGATGTTGATAAAGCTGCAAGTCTAGCTAGCACTCCTTCGGGCATCGGGTAGTTTGCAACAAGGTGGACTTTTTTTCATGTTATCTATGAGAACCATTTTTTTTATTTCAAACAATCATGTATCAGACACAAGTATCTCCCTGAAAAAGAATAAGTAAATAACAAGGAAATCAATATTTGTGTTTCCCACGCCTCGAATTTTCATGCAAGAAGGGATTTATGATGAAGATTCAAAAAAACAGTCGAAAAGGCTAAAAATTGGATGGTTGGTGATCCATTTGATCCTAAAGTTCAACAAGGACCACAGGTAAAAGAGCTAAGCTAACACACAAACCAGATTAGTTACTAACAGAAAATGTTGAGATTAGAATTTGACAACTGCCTAAAAAAAGCAAAAACTGTCTAATTACTTATTCTAGAGTTTTGTTTACGGGTAGTAGCTTCTTAAGCACATGCAATTCTAGGGTAGGGAAGAACTAAGTTGGCTTGAATTTTCTTCCCAACCACATGAAAGAATTTTCAAAAATCTCCTGTGGGGAAATCTGCCTATATTTCTGTGTATCTATTTATGACTTACTGAATACAGAAAGAGTTTTGGAAAAGAAATGCCGTTTACATCTCTATAGTTGGTGACTAGAATGTGGTGACACTCTTCTACATCACTTCTACTCCTTCCGTTCTTATTTAATTGTCCATTACGAAACTACGTGCAATTTTGACTGGCCAATAACTTCTATTAAAATTGTCGGAATGAAAATTTTCAAAAGTTTACCATATAGTTCAAACGTTAAATTTTATGATTACATTTTAAAAAAAATTCATTTCGACAATTTTGATACAAGTTATAAGGCGGTCAAAATTGCACGTGGTTTCGTAATGGACAATTAAATGGGAACAGAGGGAGTATAAAACAAGGAAAGACCAATTATATACTCTTTAAATGTTAGTGAAATGCGTATGCTCAAATGCTCAAACATTAATCCTTTTGCATAACCACCGTGTAATTTAGTGAAAATTTTCAAAAGTTAACCATATAGTTCAAATGTTAAATTTTATTATTAGATTTAAAAAAAAATTCATTTCGACAATTTTGATTCAAGTTATAAGCCGATTAAAATTTCATGTATTTTCGTAATGGACAATTAAATGGAAACGGAAAGGATAGAAAATAGGGAAAGAACAATTCTATACTCTTTAATATTTAGTAATCAACAAATGCGGGTATAGATCTGCTGTCACTTAACAGTCCATGAGTACGTAAATGGACCTATTGTTACTATAGTTTAGATCTGTTTTACACTATTAACAATTTGATTGAAACTATGATTTTATGAATGACTTGATGAACTTGTGTCTAATAACAATTGTACATGTAAATAAGAAACAATTTGAGAGAATTCTTTCATACATAGAAAGAAGGGGCCACATTGTTAAGTGGCGGTGAGCGTGTTGGCCAAAAAGGGCTTTACATTGAGCCAACAATTTTCAGCGATGTCAAGGTAATGTCGTAAAAGACTGTATTTGCAAGATTAACTTGCAAAGAAATACTGTATGCAATTAAGGTAGATTATGTTAATTCACGTCTAAGTTTTTCTTTCTGATTCGTTGCTTAGGATAACATGACAATTGCACAGGAAGAGATCTTTGCACCTGTTATGTTGCTAATGAAGTTCACGTAAGTTTAATTTTCTGGCCTTATCATCATAGAATTCTAATGACAGTGCTAAAATTAGAAACATAATTTTTTACTGTATGGAGTATGAATTTCTTATCCAAGTAAGAGGCCACTTTTATTTATACGAATAAAATACCGAATTGAAGAAATTATAAGTTGTAACTCGTATAGTATATGTTCAAAGAAATACTTCTGTCTGTTTAAAAAATGAATAAGAAAAAAATCAATATTCATTTTAGAATGGTGGCAAAAATAATTGATAAGGACGAGCCGAGTTTTACCATTTCAAAAGAAAGAATTCTATATAGGAGGAGAAACTAATTGTATACATAATCTCATATTTGTGTTAATTTTGTTTTCTTTGAAACAATGTATATTTCCAAATTAGTTGATAAATTAAGGATAAATTAACAAAACATATTACTTTTTAAACTAAATTACAAAAAACATACCCTTACAACTTTTCATTATAAAAAACATACCAAACAAATTTAAATTTAATACTGTTTATTCTCATCTTACTCTCTCTCTACTCAATTCTTGTTTCTCACTTCTATGTATCTCTTTATTTTTCTCTCTCACCAATTTTTATTTTTATCTCTCTCTGATCTTACTCTCTCCCTCCTTTATTTTTCTATGTATATTTCTTTAATATCCCACTATATCTCTTTCCCTTTCTCCACCACGAAAACCCATCACTAACTACCGAACACCATCTAAATTATATAGATATCCATATACATATAAATACAGATATATACATACGTAATACACAAATATTACACTATTTGATATCTCGTAATATATGAAAAATATATGAAATTGGTGAGATTGTTTTCTATTTATTGAGTTTTGAGACTATTGTAAACATTGTGGGTTTCAAGTTGAAAGAGAAGAATCCATATGTACAATATTGAGATAAATTCATATGTAGGGTATGGAGTTTTGAAATTAGGATATGAAGTTTTCAAATTAGGGTATGAATTTTTGAAATTAGAGTATGAAGTTTTGAAATTAGGGTATGAAGTTTTTGAAATTAGGGTATGAAGTTTTGAAATCAGGGTATGAAATTTTAAAATAAGGGTATGACGTTTTATAATTAGCATATGCATATTTTATGAGTTTTTAATCATTTTTAGAGAGAGATGGGTGATTATCACGTGTTAGAAAGAGGTGCGATTATATGTGTTAGAGAGATAGGTGCGATTAGAGAAACATATGTTAGATTAGATAGAGATGTTAGATTAGATAGAGATGTTAGATTAGAGAGTGATGTGAGAGGAGAGAGATATATGTTAAGTTAGAGAGAGATATTAAATTAATAAATAATAAGTATATATATGTATGTTTTTGATAATTTAAATTATTAGGATATGTTTTTGATAATATAATAGGGATAGAGTATATTTTTGTTAATTACCCCCATGAATTAACTACTTTTGTAGGACTGTCGAAGAAGCGATACAAAGAGGGAATTCAACAAAATACGGGTTAGCAGTAGGGATAGTGAGGAACAATATAAATATAGCCAACACTGTATCAAGGTCACTAAAAGCTGGGATTGTCTGGATTAATTGTTGTTTTTCAATTGACAAAGATGTTCCTTTTGGAGGCTACAAACAGAGTAGGTTTGAAAGAGAGATGGGAAAAAATGCACTTGATTAGTATCTCCAAGTCAAGTCTGTTGTTACTCCCATCTACAGTTCACCATGGCTTTAAATATTTACTAATATAATGTTCATAAAAATATATATTCAGGTTTTTGTACTTTCTGTGTTGTTGAGTGAGCAAACAAATCCAAATACACAGATCCATGGTACACTTTTTATTACAAACTGTTGTTCCTTAATTCTTGTTCATTTGGAGTGTTATTTCCTATCTTGTAAATGAAAACTCTCAACAATGTAATGTATTTTTATGTACACTCCATTAATATGGAGTAAAATGTCTACTATTGGTTATATATTTTAGAATAATGAATAAATGGATTTTTTGGTATTTATTTATTTGTTTGGCAATTACAAGGTATTAATATTAATAAATACCAAAAAATAATATAAAATGTCAAATTTTATAAAAAAATTTGAACAAACATTTTATAAATAATATAGAATATTTATTTAAAAATTAAAATAGAAAAATAATTACAAATACACTCTGTCTTGTAGATGGTACACTTTTATTACAAACTAATTTCCTTGCTATAGATAAAAATTCTTGTTCAATCCGAGTGTTTCCTATCTTGTAGATGAAAACTCTCAACAATGTAATGTATGTACTCCATTACGGCGCTGTTTGTTTTGTTGTAAAATGAGTGTAAACAAACATTTATGGGTAAAATAAATTTTTCGGTTGATTGGTTTAACGTAAAACAATTTTTTTCGGAAAATTTTTCCCATATATCCAATAAAATTGGGGGAAACGGTTACTCCGTAAATAAAGTCGTAAACGGTTTACGGAGGCTCTCTCTATATTCTTTCTAATACTAAGTATTGTAACCATTATTAATTATATGTTACTCTTTCAAAATTATTTAATATTTAGTCAAATTCCATCTAATTAACCAATAAAAAAAGTAAAAAATAGGAAATTTTCAAAAAAATAACAAAAAATGGAAAAAAAATCTGAAATTTCTAAAAAAACCGAAGAAAATTTTAAAAAGCTAAAATCTAATTAACCAATGAAAATAAAAAATAGAAAAAAATCTAAAAAAAATAATAAAAAGTGGAAAATATAAAAATTCAAAAAAATATTAAAAAACCCAAGAAAATTTAAAAAAAAGGTAAAAAATAGTCAATAATATCTTCTATACTAACCGCCCGTAAATGAAGAGCATGTTAGAATTTTGTACAATGAAGTGACAAAGATGGAGGGGTTTGACGAGTCGGACTTGAAAGATGCGTTTGATTATCTCAACAAAAATGAAATAGAGGCAATGGGATTTATCGTAAAAAAAGATGCAGGAAAGAAAAAGTGGTTGACGAAGTTCCTTTCAGAAAAATACATGAACTTTTAGCTTTTTTCCCGTCAAAATAATTGTGATTTTAATCACTAATGTTTTTAAACTTTCACGAACTTATTCATTTTTGTGACTTTTAGTTAATTTTTATGACTTTTAGTTAATTTTTGTGACTTTTACTTAATTTTTGATGTTTTTCATCTTAAAATATTTTGTTTAAAGTATGAACAATGTTTATTTATTTATGCATCGAATTTGTCTAATTTAAATAACTAATAGATTTTTTAATTTCAATAGAATTCCCATGGGAAACCTTTGACGCACCAAACACCCGTAAATAAAATGCAAACAAAAATTTGAACCGTAAAACTTGTTGGCCCGTGTGGCTAAACCTTAGAGGGGGGGAGGGGGGAGGGGGGGTGTGAATAAGGTTTTTGGCGATTTTCGCCTAATTAAACTTAATGACAACTAACAACCCAACTTTTTGCAATTCTAAGCTTAAGTGTTTAATAACGTTAATGAAATGCTAGAAGTCTTAAACGCAAGCAAGAAAATAAGCAATAATATAAGTTGCGGAAAGTAAAAGTTTAGGGAAAGAAATTGACACATTGTTGGCCTGTGTGGCTAAACCTTAAAGGGGGGAAGGGGTGAATAAGATTTTTGGCGCTTTTCGCCTAATTAAACTTAATGGCAACTAACAACCCAACTTTTTGCAATTCTAAGGTTAAGCGTTTAATAACATTAATGAAATGCTAGAAGTCCTAAACGCAAGCAAGAAAATAAGCAATAATATAAGTTGCGGAAAGTAAAAGTTTAGGGAAAGAAATTGACACCGCGATTTATAGAGGTTCGGAAAACGGCCTACGTCCTCTCCTCGGTACTACCGAGTATTTCACTAAAAATCTTCTTTCGGATATTACAAATCCTATCGAGCTCAATCAATCGATTGGCTCACCCTTTACCCGAGGTTCCTAATCTTGATACAAGTGCAAGCGAACACGTTTTACGAGTCAATGACTCTCCCTCAATCTATGAGTACCCAAGTGTTTTAACCTAGAACTTTTAACCAACACTTTGGCTTAAAAGATTCTACCCAAACACTCAATCACAAATGAGCTTATAAATTGCTCTTTACAAAATTGTTGAAATTAAAACAACTCTCACAATTTGATTGCTTCTAAATAAGCTAATTTGTGATATTTGATGTTGTTCGATCTTGGTTTGAGCTTGTATCGCTTTCTCTTCAATTTCTCTCTTTTAGAGCTTTTTCTCACCAATGGTGATTTTAAGTGTGTAGGATAGAGAGAGGTTGAAGGATCATGTTGTATATATTTTTGGAGAGGGATTGGGCTGTTTTTGTAGACCAAAAGGTCTGTGTTGTGTATTATGACCGTTGGTAGTGGTTGAGGGCTTTTATCCAGAGGTTAAAGCTGTTTCCCAGAATAAGCTGAAAAACTGTTCTTAAAATCTGCAGAAAACGATCGGTCGTTTTCTGCATTTCGATCGGTCGTTTTCAGAAAACGATCGGTCGTTTTCTGTAGTCGATCGATCGTTTTTTATAACGATCTCTCTGGAAGAATTTGGACCAAAAACGATCGGTCGTTTTTGTCCAGACGATCGGTCGTTTCTTCAGTATTCCCGGTTTTCTCGTTAAACTTCGAAAGCTCGTAACTTCTTCGTTTTAGCTCCGATTTTGGTTCCGCTTGAACCGTCGGCTTCGTTTTTGAATGCTCTATCTTTCTGGCATTCTGAAATTTACAAATTCTCTTTTTGGAAAAGACAAGCATTATATCATCGAAATAGAGAAATCGTAAAATCATTAAAAACATAATCAAAGTTATAATCAAAATCAATTATTGAACTCTAAGTTCAACAATCTCTCCCATTTTGATTATGACAAACTAATGATGATTTTACAAGAAAAATATCTCTTCCATTTTAACAAAACGCATTACTCAAAATATCATTTTTCTCCCCCTTTGGCATTATCAAAATGCAATAAAAATACGGGGTAATGTGGAGGGTTTTCAAAGAAAAACCAAAACAAGAAAAATATTATTAAGATGCATATAACCCAACTTATCACATATATGTAAATATTATTGGATAGAGTGTACCGAATATGTGATGTCGAGTCCGCTCTCTAATGACATTTGCATTGAGCGTTTCCAAATCCAAATAAGTGGTACCATTTGTTGGTATGTCTTCCACTTTTGTCGATCAAGGGGACGTCATTTTTTATGGTGGAGTCGATTTTCATGGCTTCCTCGAATTTTACCGGTGTTGTTAACCAATTGTTGATTTTCTCCTTTTGAACGGAGATACCTACAACACAAATTTTGTCATTTGGTCCCCAATTTCTTTTGGGTCCGACATTGTTAGTGACTTGGGTCTTTACTACCCATTTCAAATCGCTTCTACTAACATGAAAACGATAAGGGCATCTAGAAGAAATATGCTCATTTCTACTACAATGTACACAATGCTTAGACTTTTTCGCATAACGAGAATTATACGAAGTTTTGGAAAGGTTTTTCGGAGTATCCAATTTGGTTTTAAAACCTAACCCTTTTCTATCATTAAAAGATTTTTGAAAAATCTTGGAAGTACTCCCTTTGGTAAAAACAACCTCTTGTTTAGGCGGGGTAGGAGTTTTAGAAATGTTAGAGGCTTTGACGAAGTGGGTTTTGTTTGAATTTGAGCTAATGCAATCATAAACTAAACCACTCTTATCATTGAAATCTTTTTGACAACTCAAGATGTTATCTAAAACGGTTTTACCCTTAGAAAACTTTGAAATTGTTAAATTAAGTTTTTCAATGGAAATGACAAGATCGTTGTTTTTAGTTTTCAAAGTTTCATTCTCGATTTCTAAAAGTTTGACCTTGTCATTTAAGTTAAAAGCATGAGAACTCAAAACCTTGTTTTTGCTTTTAACTTTATCGAAAGCATCCTTTAAGTCTTCAAAATTTTCTAATAAGTCGCAATATAAAGAAGATGGTTTTGAAAGAGTTTTAGTAAGTCAAGAGACTTCATTTTTAAGAAAATTGATCTCGGTTTGTAAATACTTGTTTTGAATGACGAGATCATTGTTTTTGTCTTTCAAGTCTTCCTTTTCGTCATCTATATCATGTAAAGAGAATGACGATGTAGGAATAGACTTATTTTCAATTTTATCTCTTTTCAAGGATCTTATTTCTTCATTGAGAGAAGAATTTATCCTTTTAAGAGAGTCGACCTTTTCGACAAGTTTAGGGAATTTTTTGGAGTAAACATCGCACATATGAAGTAATTCATCATAGGATAGATCATTTACCTCATCGGCTTCGCTTTCACATGAACTTGAAGATGATAGGTTTTGTTCATGGTTGTCTTTCATGGCCATATAGCAACCAAGATGAGCGACTTCATCTTGGTCGGAGCTATCGCTAGAGCTTGAAGCGGATATTTTCTTCTTGCCTTTGCTCTTGCGATTCTTGACGCAATCTCTCGCCATGTGTCCTTCCTTGCCACAAGCATAGCAAACAAAATCGTTAGAAATAATTGAAGTATTTGACGATTTACCTTTGTGTTTGCGTTTGCCTTTAAGCTTTAGTATTTTCTTGACGATTCGAATGATTTGTGTCGAATTTTTCTCGTCATCGGATAGCTCATCGCTTTCGTCACAAGTTGTTCCTTTGAAAGCTATCTCCTTCTTTTTCGAGATTGGTTTGTGACTATTGAGGGTGATCTCGTGAGTAATGAGTGAACCCGTCAATGCATCAAGAGTGTATGTGTTCATGTCGTGCGCCTCTTGAATTGCGGTGACCTTTAGTTCCCATTTTTTCAGTAAGCTCCGAATCACCTTTGAGACCATTTCCTTACAAGACAAACACTTACCAAGAGATGTTAATCCATTAGTAATAGTGGTAAATCTAGCAAGCATATCGGAAATAGTTTCACCCTCGCTCATCCTAAAAAGCTCGTAGTCATGAACTAATAGTTGGAGTTTGCAATCCTTAACTTGGTTAGTTCTCTCGTGCATAACTACTAACTTATCCCACATACCTTTAGCCGTTTTACAAGCGGAAATTTTGTTGTACTCGTTAGGGGAAACGGCACAAACAATAGCGTACATCGCTTTAGCGTTAGTAGAGTAGGCTTCTAGTTGAGCGTCATTTAATTCCTCTACGGGGATTGGGTTTTCGCTATGTTCGGATGTAGGTGCGGAATATCCTACTTTTATGCTCATCCAAAGTTTAACATTATAGGTTTGCAAAAAAATTGACACCGCGATTTATAGATGTTCGGAAAACGGCCTACGTCCTCTCCTCGGTACTACCGAGTATTTCACTAAAAATCTTCTTTCGGATATTACAAATCCTATCGAGCTCAATCAATCGATTGGCTCACCCTCTACCCGAGGTTCCTAATCTTGATACAAGTGCAAGCGAACATGTTTTACGAGTCAACGACTCCCCCTCAATGTATGAGTACCCAAGTGTTTTAACCTAGAACTTTTAACCAACACTTTGGCTTAAAAGATTCTACCCAAACACTCACTCACAAATGTGCTTATAAATTGCTCTTTACAAAATTGTTGAAATTAAAACAACTCTCACAATTTGATTGCTTCTAAATAAGCTAATTTGTGATATTTGATGTTGTTCGATCTTGGTTTGAGCTTGTATCGCTTTCTCTTCAATTTCTCTCTTTTAGAGCTTTTTCTCACCAATGGTGATTTTAAGTGTGTAGGATAGAGAGATTTTGAAGGATCATGTTGTATATATTTTTGGAGAGGGATTGGGCTGTTTTTGTAGACCAAAAGGTCATTTTTTGCATTTCGATCGGTCGTTTTCAGAAAACGATCGGTCGTTTTCTGTAGTCGATCGATCGTTTTTATAACGATCTCTCTGGAAGAATTTGGATAAAAAATGATCGGTCGTTTTTGTCCAGACGATCGGTCATTTCTTCATTATTCCTGGTTTTCTCGTTAAACTTCGAAAGCCCGTAACTTTTTCGTTTTAGCTCCGATTTTGGTTCCGCTTGAACCGTCGGCTTCGTTTTCGAATGCTCTATCTTTCCGGCATTCTGAAATTTACAAATTCTCTTTTTGGAAAAGACAAGCATTATATCATCGAAATAGAGAAATCGTAAAATTATTAAAAACATAATAAAAGTTATAATCAAAATCAATTATTGAACTCTAAGTTCAACAAAACTTTACCCGAAAAATATTTTCCCTCTATAAATATTTTACTACGAAAGTCTACTATTAGTAAAAAGTCTACTATTAGTTCTATACTTTCTAATAAATAAATTGATTCCATGTCTTATTTGGTTTGCAAGCAACATAACAAAAGGAGTTAATCTTACATTCTATAACTTATATCCTTAATTTTGACAAGTTTCATCCTATTAGTCTGTTTCATCAAAATGATAGGCATAAAAAAGATGGTTACAATCTTCTTACCATTGAGTTTCAAGGGTCAAGGCAACACTTTGTAGATGAAAACTCTCAACAATGTAATGTATGTACTCCATTAAGAGTAAAAAGTCTACTATTAGTTCTATACTTTCTAATAAATAAATTGATTCCATGTCTTATTTGGTTTGCAAGCGACATAACAAAAGGAGTTAGTCTTACATTCTATAACTTATATCCTTAATTTTGACAAGTTTCATCCTATTAGTCTGTTTCATCAAAATGATAGGTATAAAAAAGATGGTTACAATCTTCTTACCATTGAGTTTCAAGGGTCAAGGCAACAACAAGTGAAATAATGTATATGAATTATTTGATTGGGTGATATTTAAGTGGGATAAAATTTCAAATACAGTGTGTCATATGAATATTATGTTTGAATGGCTAAATATGATCATAATTATTAGTAAAACGGGATAACAATCGAAATAATGTATTTACAATACCATGCCCATTGTGGCACTAGTAGTATCGAAACATATACTATATATGAAGAGTCATTCGTAATCCTGTTGTGATTCATAGTCCCGGGACTACGAGTCCGGCGACTATATTAATATTTAGTTTCTCTAACAGTCCCTAAATTATCGAATATGAATAACTATTTCTACGAGATACAAACTATGTACACAGACTGTCAAGGGGACCGGGTACTTGATATCTATTTAATATTTGTGTCCTTGTCATACGTGTAGTGGACCTAATGGTTGATGAACACTCATGTAGTGAATCTGGCTAAACATACAAAGCATAGATCTTGTCTCTGAAAAATCTCTGGTACCAATTTTGCATAGAATGAGACCTCTCTGCTGGAAATGGGTCCCGACAAGGGGACCTATTTGAACATTAAACTCAATCAGGGGGCAATAATTGAGTCCATACTTGAGTTGTCGACCATGTTCTAAAAAAGGACATGATGAAAACATGCCTTTATATAAATTTCTGCAAAGAATAACTGTATCAATTGAAGTTCAATAGTAATTCAACTGTAGGATGAGATGCCAAAGTTCATCGAGATGTATCCATAACCGGCAGGGTAAGGAATGGTAGTATGGAGTCGCATAGATTGTGACAAGGCGAAAAAAGTTTTTTTCTATTTTTAATTTCTTGAATTAAAGATAGACCAAAGTGACATATCCAGAGAAATTTCAAGTTAAATAATTACATGTGAAGATTTGATATTGTATTGTCAAGATCAGTGAAACCACGACCCCTTTTTGTGACCGCCTAGTTGGCTAGCGCTTTCTTCGGATTTAAAATTAGTAATTTTGAATTGTTTTGTTCATTCACAACCACTGAATTTTCATTCAGCAGCCGATAATTACATGTGAAGATTTGATATTGTATTGTCAAGATCAGTGAAACCACGACCCCTTTTTGTGACCGCCTAGTTGGCTAGCGCTTTCTTCGGATTTAAAATTAGTAATTTTGAATTGTTTTGTTCATTCACAACCACTGAATTTTCATTCAGCAGCCGATGAACTAAACTTTCATTTGCTGTTTTATTATTTATTAAAAGAAGCAATAATCTGCAAGCGCCAAATTTAGCACTAGGGTTAAGGAAAAAAACCCTTTCTGAAGAAACATATGAAAGTCTTAGAACTAGGATCCTAATTTGTCATTGGTTTGAATGTTAGGAGGATCTAGCAAATAGATTTCCTGAAGATCTTAAAATTTCACTCTTGCAACTAGTTTACTTTCATATTTTCATTTTTGGACGACTTGCAAAGATGACAAAAGGCTGGATCTGAAATCATTATAACCAATCCAAACAGGCCCTTTCAACAAAAAAATCCAATCGTTATAAATTCCAACCCGAATGTTGCAAAGTAAGCATGGAGACGGGAAATTACAGTCCTTATGAGCCTTTTCATGACTGTATGAAAACTTGAAATATTGTGGCCCGAGGGATATGAATTCCGAGATACTAGGTTTTCGTCCAAAACACGATGGAAACAAAAAATATTGAAACTTGAGGGTTCCCTCTGAATTTCAATCACATTAGAAGGGTGAAAGAGAACTACACAAAATTTCAGTTTATTTTTTTTATAAAACAAAACTATTAAAAGAAAGAATTCCTATTGAGTCATGGATCATGATTATATTATATATTTATATGTTTGATTGGATCTAGAATAAAACAGTCAAACCCTATAAAAAAAAAGCAACACATGATGATAAAAGTTGTAAGCCGGAAAGAGCCGGGTATAACGGATCCTGTCAAATTTCCTAAACAAAACAAAAGAATTCCTCGATATATACCAAAAGATCATTAGTAGATCCCAGGATTTTTTTTTAATATAGTACATCAACTTTACACTGTACATATTTAAGAAATGTCAGACATAATCTCAAGTACTGCTGCCAGATAACAAGTACACTAACAAGGAGTATGGGAAAAAAAAAAAAAGGAGAGGGTCAAACTCTACCTTTTGGTATAGTTTGAAAAACTTTTCCTGTGATACCATTGGATCAAACAGTCTATGGATTCCTCTGTTGATCCAATGGTTCCACAGAGGAGAGTTTTTCAGACTATACCAAAGGTATAGTCTGACTCCCCCTCTTGGAAAAAAAAGGTACTATAAAATGTACTAGTGTTTTAACTATTAAGTTTTAACTAATTAAATACTTTTTTAAAGTTTTAACTTCAATCACATCACACAATCAACTTAAAAAAAATTACTCTATTATCTGTATTTAACGATTTAGATATCATACTATCACTCTGTTATAATTGAGATACTGAACTATCATAATGTTCACAATTTAGGTATCGACATTAAATTAATTGGATGAAAATTAGTTTTATTTTTTATTTTGATCTTATTCTTTGTAATTTGTATAAATTTAACTCTTAATTTTCTAAAATGTATCATTTTATTATAAATTAAAAAAAAATCAGATTTAAAAAAAAAAAAAACTAAACAAAACTAAAATTCCAAAAAAAATTTGAAAAAACCTTAAAAAAAGAAGTAGGAAACCCGAAAAAACCACGAAAAAATGATAAAAAAAGCCAAAAAAAACAAAAAAAAACAAAAAAAAACCGGAAACCCGAAAAAATCCAAAATTGGTAAAAAATAAACCCTAAAAATCAAAAAATCAAAAATCACAAAACAATTAAAAACGTTCAAAAAAGTCGGAAACCCGTAAAAAAACCCGAAAAATAGTAAAGAAATTATTAAAAAACCAAGAAAAATCCAAAATCACAAAATAATAATAAAAAGTTCGAAAAAATCGAGAAAAGCCGAGAAAAGACGAAAAATCAAAAAAATCTAAAAAAAAACTTTTAAATAACTTGTAATTATTTTCAAATGACTAAAAACGACTTCAAATGACTTAAAAATGACTCCAAATGAAATGACTAAAAATAATTTCAAATGACTTAAAAATGACAGTAAACAATTGTAAGTTATTTTAAAGTGTTTTTTTACATTTTTTTTTAACTTTCAGGCTTTTTTCGACTTTTTCGAACTTTTATTTATTTTTTATTTATTTTTTTATTTTGGATTTTTTTATTTTTCTTGGCTTTTTAATATTTATTTTTACTGTTTTTTGGGTTTTTTTACCGGTTCACGACTTTTTTGAACGTTTTTTTAATTGTTTTGTGATTTCTTATTTTTTTTTATTTTTAGGGTTTTTTTTTTTTTACCGATTTTGGTTTTTTTGGGGTTTCCGGTTTTCTTGGATTTTTTTTTTTTTTTTTTTAGATTTTTCTTAGTTTTTTATCATTTTTTCGTGGTTTTTTTTGGATTTCCCACTTTTTTAAAGGATTTTTCAAAACAATTTTGGTATTTTTGTTTTTTATTAAAAAAATTATTATTTTTCTGAATTTATACTAAAATAAAACATTTCCGAAAATTAAGGGTTAGATTTATACAAATTACAAAAAATATGACCAAAATGAAAAATAAAACTAATTTTAATCCAATTAATTTAACGTCGGTACCTGACTTGTGAATATTATGATAGTTCAGTACCTCAATTGTAACAGGGTGATAGTTTGGTATCGTTAAACACAATATTTTTTTCTCCACAATCAACAAGGAGAGAATGAACCAGTTTTTATTGAATAAAATAATTAGATAATAATTGAAGGCATAAATAGAAACAGAGATCTGTATTTGGAAAGGAAAAAAAGGCTAAATTACATCTTGCACCTGGATTTTACTCGCCGTTCAATAGTGCCCCTGACTTAAAGGACAACATGGCAAAAAAATTCAAGGAAATTTTTTGCTGCGTAAATTTGTAATTCGACCGTAGTAATTGACTATAGATGTAATATTTGAAAGCAAGCCCTTGAGAAGCGCAAGGGGCTAAAATTGGACATTGCACAAAATTGTGAGGCCAAAACGAAGACCTGGAAAATCGAAAGCTGCTTACTTGTTCCGGAAAAGTGAAAAATTATATCTCGCCACAATGGTAGTGCTCCAGTAGCCTATTAGCTTCTCTCAGACCACTAAAATAAGCTCCGTGAGTGGTAGAATAATGGGTCCTATGAGTAGCTTCGCCCGCAAATAAGATTTGCAATTGTGGACAATTTATAGCATCGTTAGCGCTTGTCTTGGGCAATGGTTCAGCCAATACATCCAAATCATCAACACTTGATTCAACAGTAACATAACTATATGATCCTAAAAACAGTGGATCAGTTCCCCATTTGCTCCTCAAGACCTTACTGACTTCAAATTTATGTTCAAAATTCGAGTTCCCATTGCAGAGTTCATGTGAAAATGGGTACCCTTTTGAGATAAAGCTAGAAACTGTATTTGTAACTCCATTGATAATCTCTTCGTCTTTAAGAGACTCGAGCTCAAGAGCCTCTTCGCCCGCAAACCAAGATAATAACACACTAGATTTTCTATGTAATGGGCATAGAGAAGCTGTTTTCCTCATCCATGGTGGGATTTTTGGGTGCCTAAACTCAGACTCAGGTTGGTGAAAACCCATTTGCAAACACGGGAAGACACCGAATTTTTTGTTTCCCAAATCACTTTTGGGATTCACTTCCAGAAATAACTTGTTGACAACACCATACCCAAGTTTAGAAATCGCCTCTTTCTTATAACTTGGCAAAGGGGGATCAAACAAACACGAATTCTCCTTGATCCCGGCTTTGAGTACCCCTAAGGAGACTGTAACTATCACATGATCGGCTAATATTACCGATCCATCAGAGAAATAAAGTGTCACGGGCTTAAAATCATGACCATTTTCGTTTTCTAGAGACTCGTAATTATTGCCCTTCCATTCAATTTTCGTCACCCTTTTACCTAACTGGACAACATTTGCTGGCAAAACAGAAGCTATAGACTCGATTATGCTTGTATAGCCTTTAGCAATGGTTATTTCTTCACCAGGGAACATTATATACTCACTTTCAGCATCATAATCGAGCTTTAGTAGGTCCCCAGCTCCCGTATACGTCCTTTGTGTATTCTCATGAATAGAAAAAATCGTTTCTTCGAGCGAATTTTGAGTCCAATCACCATACCCTTCCACCTCCTCCTTACTTTGTTTCAATTTACAATAAAGATCAAGCCCTTTTCTCAAAAAAGAACCAACACTGAGGTGTACACTCTCGGTGCCGTTTTTTACAAGATTTAAATGCTCAATTATTTTGGTTTTCGTTTCTTCTTCAAGTTCACATTCTTTCCCTTGAGCAAAATCCATTAGCTTATCAAAAAATCCAGAAACAGACTTAACAAGTGAAGGGCTAATTACATACCCTCCTTCAGCAATGGTGATGGGCTCATTCGGGAACAACCCGTCCATACACTCCCAAGGCTGCTCAGACTGTAAAGAACCGATCTTTTTGGAGATTTCGTGAACCGGGCTTCCACCAATACCATGAATCCACGTGGCACCCATCTCAATCCTGTCACCGCCGAACTCCGAGGTGTTGATCCTTCCCCCAATTCTGTTCCCACCTTCAACTACACAGAGATCAAGCAAACCCTTTGGGCCTTGTGTTGTGTAAAGCTTATTTGCAGCTGTTAAACCTGCCATTCCAGCACCAATTATCACAATTCTTGGCTTTTTCACCACCATTTTTTTGGCTAAATTACAAACAGATGGTGGAGACAAGTGAAATGAATTTGATAAAAAAAACAGTCAATTTTGCAAGGCTAAGAACAAATGTGGCAAACAAGTGATATTTATTCAGAATTTTGGCTGGAAACTGATGGCGGAAAGAAATTGCAATTAAAGAGAAGAAAAGTGTAATAAATGTGCTAAAAAGTATGACTTCAATTTCAGTGACTGTAGAGTGAGAGGGCAGGTTGTTGAGTTCAGAGTGGCAAAGTATTACTCCCTATATATAATAGTGTGCACAGCCATACTCTCGTAACTTTTATGATCAAATTTTTAGTATAATTAATATAATTAAATTATTTCTGGTATATAACTATGAACTACGTGTTTATAAAAATATTTTTTCCGACAAACTAGATATGAAAATTTTTCGATCAAAATTGAATGTATTTTTATAAGAGATATTTGTTTAGTGACGAAGGAAAGAGAGTATAACATGATAAATGATTTTTATCACACATTTTTTTATCCAAAAACCCTATCAGCTTAATTGGCATGCACACATAGCATTTAAAGTCACTAATCAACCTAGACTATTAATAGACATCTATAAATATTAGTAATACTACATTTAACAATTTTTTGTATTTTTAATTAATATTTAAATTTAGGATATGCTATCTAGGATTCTAATATATTTTTATTTGATTTTTTAAGAGGTTGAGTTTTTAAATTTAACATTTCTTATTTTTAATTAATATTTAAATTTAGGGTAGTTTCAACTAGGGTTCTAGTATATTTTTATTTGAGTTTTTAGTAGATTGGTTTTTTATTATGTTGGATATTTATATTTGACTTTATCAAATTATAGATTGTATTTTATCTATATTTGAAGTGATACATATGTATTTTATTTGCATATGAAATGTGTGGGTTGTGTACAAGTTGTGTATAACATTACTCGGTTAGTAATGTTAAAAAAAAATTAGCAACAAATACTTTTAAAACATTGATTTGCTTGAGATGTTATTAAATAAAGAAAATTGAATGAATAATTAAAGAATTTGGTTACTAATCAAATATTGTTGTAATAATCGTCTATTTTTCTTATTTAATATTTTATTTTTTTTAATTAATAACATATTAATATTAATTACGCTGAGTTGGATAAGTTTACCTCACTTTTATGTTAATTTTAAAGATCGCAGTAACAAGGTATACCTTACTACGAGTATGATTTATTATGTATATAAAACTATAAAATACAGTGTTTTTTTCCTTTTGGTACTTGGGTGTCAAATCTTTTATTTTTCTATTTTTCTTTTCTGGTGGGGTTCAGTCTATGTATATAGAATAAAAGTCAAAAGACATAGCTATGATTTTATTGCAAGTGGTCAAAACATAACGACCTATTATTATTATTATTATTATTATTAGTATTTTGTCATCATAACGACCTATTAAGAAAAACAAAACAGGTATGAACCACAAACTTCAAATCAATAAGTTTTAACCATCTCCCCTCTCTTCTTTAACTTTTAAAATTACCATTTATTTTTTAAAGTTAATAATAGAAATAAATACACCTGACAATAATATAAATAATACTATTATGCATAGTGCACACTCTTGTAAGATGTATGATATTGTTGATCCACGGACAATTGAGATTGTGCAACAAAACGATTGCCCACTATAATTTTATTTTTGTAACAGGATAATCACTCATTATTATTGATAATACGTGTCCCCGCTATTATTAACTATCGATGCGTTACCTTCCATAATCGTTATGATTATTTTTACCAAGTATTTGTTTATGATATATCGAAAATACTGAATTGGTACCCCCGCTAGGTAAAATTCCTCTTAGTGTCGTTTTTTATGTAGATTGACACATTATATACTTATAATTTATGACTTCGCTCCCGATGATGGTAAGCATTGCGTATATATAAGCATTGATTATTCTCTAATTACTTTTAATATGAGGAAATGGGATGCAAACTTAATTTAACATATTAAAATAATGGAAGAGTGGCCTTTAACCGTTATATTTAATTTAAGTAGTTAGATATGAAAAGTGATTACAGGAAAAAAAAAAAAAAGGTATTGAAAATAACCACCACATAACTCATCATACTATAAATAATTACGGATTAAGCTTGAGGAATTATTGCTATATCTACTAACTGATATCCATTCACACTCCTTGTTATTTAATTAAATCATTTAATTGTTTATTTTCTGTAAAATTTGTACTCTCTGTGTTTAATTTGTTATTTTCTTTTCAGGCTTGTATTCTTATTTCCTTTTTGTTACGCTGTTCTTTCATAAAGCACATTCATTCAATATTAAATACATTGACCTAGTTTAACCTCTGTCTTTCTATCTTTTGAGAATTGCTTGAGGTTATCGGAATTTGTTACTTGTAAAGCAATAAGTCTCATTGACGGTTAATTTATCAATTGCTACTGGAGGTTATATTCAATTGGGTGACCGTACGATCAGTTGCTTGAATTTTTCCTTTTGTTTTTTCAAATGGAGAAATCGGTGAGTATAATTTACAAAGTTTAAATCGATTGATTACCCTATGATCAGTTGCTTGAATTTTTCCTTTTAATTGTTTTTTCAAATGAAGAAATCGATGAGTATGATTTATAAAATTTATATCGATTGATTAAATTGAATAAATCGATTCTATATCGGATTAATCCCATCTACTGAAAACCCTAGCTCCAAACCACCATCACCATTGCGACAATGCTAAAAACCACCACTTAGGCTGTCAATTTTACCCGACCCGACCCAACGGTTTTTGGGTATTCGAGTAACGGTTTTAACGGTTCTTTCGTCATCACCGGGTCGGGTCTATATGACTTTTTATACTTGTTTTACCCGACCCATACCACTATTTGTAATGGGTATAACGGTTTTCGGTACGGATATTTAATCAAAATAACCAAAACTCGTAAAATTTATTCTAATTTCTATTTTTCTAAAGGTTTTTTTACATATTGATAATGAATATATTTTTTCAATGAATTTCTTAACTAATGGTGCACTATCAGATTTTTTGCTTCATATTTGTTAACAATGTGTTTGGTTGATCACTGAATCACGTAAACATTGTACAGTTACTTAAACATTACAACTGATGGTTCCATTTTCATTTTCTTAGTTACTTATTTTATTGTTAATGATTTTTGTAAATTATTAAGAAAGATAGACCGAATTAAAAAACAAATCGTAAAACTTGAAATCACAATAAAAATTGACAACTAATATAGTAATCGTAAAACTTGGAACCTTATAGTAATCATAATAATAATATGTTTATATATTTTTAAAATATGGGTACATATTGCGGTCCTATATTTCGGGTCTGCGGGGGTTTCGCGAGTCGATTCTATAGGTCGGGTCCGCGGTATAGAGTTCAGAACCATACCTGCCCCAAGAACCAATGGGATCGGATTAGGTAGACCTAAAAACGGTTTTGTGACGGGTTGGTTCTTATGGTTTTTGGGTATGTACTGTACGGTTTCGGGTCTCGGGTCTTTTTGACAACTCTACCACCACTATTTCGATCGTGACCACCACCGCTGCCATCACCATGACCATAACCATGATTCGAGGCACCACTGTAGTCATAAACACCTGCTGCCGCATAAAACAAACGGCCACCACCACAATTGTGATGAGGCCCCACGTGTAAACCAATCAGTCAATACAAAAGTGAAAAGTTTTTTGGAATGGAAAAGTGAAAAGTTTAGGGTTTTAAATTTTTGTTGTCACAAACTGTATTTAGCAGGAGCATATGAAAAATAACAAACCTCGGATCTATATGTTACTACCAGTGGCGGAACCAGAACTTTAAATCAGATGGTCAAAATATTGACAAAATAAAAAAAATAAGAAAAACGAAGCTACAAAAGGTCAAACATTTTTACTTAATTTACAATCGACCCATACGGTCACTCATATCTTGAAAGCGATCATAATAGCATCATTCAACAAACTTTCAAATATATCTTTTTCAATATAAACTATTAAATCATATAAACAAGAAAAAAAATCAATGAAATTAACTAGTTAAGTAAGTTACAAAGTGAAACAACAATTTTATTCGAAATAAACTAAAATAAGCCAAACAGTAAGTTTACCCAACTTAATTTATATGTGTAAATAATAAGATAGACATTATGTAAACAAACTACTCAACAACTAACTAATTTATAAGCAACAATTGATTTATACATGTTTCATTAATAATTTATCTTAATAAAGAACTAACTAAAATTTTCCCAAAATTATACAGTATCTAGCTTTTTCTAATAAAAAACTATTAAAAAGTACCCCAATTTTTTTAAGTAATTAACAATTGTTAAGCAAACAAGAATAGAATCAATAAATTACAGTAAATTATTAATTTTGCAAACTAGTTAAGTAGTTAGGATAAAAAAAACTAAAAAAAAAAAGAAAAAAAAAAGTCGTGACTCCAAATTAACTTGTGTTGGGAATAACAGTTATGGCTGGTCATCGTATAAGAGATTGAGTTTGAGTTTTGTTAGTGTTAAGGTCCTCCCTTATAGAGAGAGAATTTTGTGTATGTATAATACAAACTATCTATTTAAATGGAATGTTAATTTTGTAATTAACTTAATATCATAGGACCTCATTTAGTTGCGGTATTAGTAGTAATGAGACTAGCAATATCTTCGGACTATGGCGGGATAACAAATGAATGTGGTATTAATAGTATATACATGAAATATCAATTAAGTGTTTTTTTGTTTTTTATTGGGGTTGATCTATTTTACAAATTTACATTTATATCTATAATAAATAAACTTGCAAAATATATATACATATGATTTTAATATATATATATATATTAGATCCTCTTTACTCCAAATACTCATATTTTCCAATACCACACCCCCTATTACTCCAAATACTACAGTTTCTCATCATTTCTAACCTCATGTTACTAATAGTACCGGCTCAACTTTTCGTAGCAAACGCGGTATTTGTGGGCCCATCAGTATTTGTAATACACACTACTATAATTGCACTCTAATCTCATCATACCAAACGAGGCCTAGAGGTATTTTGATAAATTTTATATGAAAGTCAGGGGGGTCAGCTGACCCCTCTAGACCTATAGCAGTTCCGCCCATAGTTACTACCCATGTATGCCATGTCAGACACTAAGGTGCATGCTATCGTCGAATATCGCGGAAAATCTTCTTTGAAATACGACCCTAGATCTGCACTCGTCGAAAGCTGCTGTGTTTATGTGGAGCTCAGTTTTTTCTTACTTGGGAGCTTAGTTAAGTTAGTAGATATGGAGCAACACATTTAGATATAGAAAAAATATTTACTATATTGTAGTTATATTTCAATGTGAACTAAAGGAAAGTATAGCATTTCTCCAGTACTATGAATATATGATAACTTGATAATCTCATATACCTATGTTGAAGACCGACAGCGGAAAGCTGGGATTTCGGAATGCCAAACAAACAATTTCCAGAAAATATTCTCGTATTCTAGACATTCAGTTGTTTCACCATGCTCTGAGCAAGTTCTAGTCGCAACTGGATCACTTTGCATTTTACTTTATGGCCAGGATCAAACAAAACATAACTCTACACAGGGGCGGAATAAGAGGGTACGAGGGACGGCGACCATCACCCCAAAAATTTTAAAAATATTTTTTATATATAGAAAAATTCCGATATTTAATATTTTATATATTAATAGTGCCCCCATAAATATAATGTAACTTGGTTTAGTTGGTAAAAATGAAACAATTGTGGCCTAATTGAAGGTCCTAGTTCAAATGTTGTACTTAAATTTATTCTATACATTTAATTAGCATTTAACTTACTATCTGACTTCTTCACTAATTCCATTCAAATTGAGTTTTTAAATTCCAATTTTCTCTGGATTTTTGTATTATTTATTTTTATTGTACTAACGAAAAAAAAAAAAAAAACTTAAACACCCTCCCAAAAATTTAATCATCTTTCCGCCACTAACTCTACATGCATTTTGCATCTTTTTCTCGCTCATGCATTTTGAGGACTGTGTTGTAGTAGTAGTAGGCTAATAGCTCAAGAAAGATTACATGGCTTCTTGAGCGCACAAAATATCAACCTTCAATAAAATTGTACGTGCCTAAAACTATGCCTTTTTTTGCTGGTAAATTTGTTTTCTTATGCCTCAATTATTTTAAAGAATAATTACATCTTAGCTTTAAAATCCAATACTTAATCCTGTATTCAGCAGTATTCTCTAGGGCCGGGCTAAAAACCGGAAAAACCGATAACCGAACTGAAAAAAAAAAACGAAAAAGACCGAAACCGAAAAACCGAAAAAATTTCGGGTCGGTTTCGGTTTTCAGTAAAACAGAACCGAAAAAGACCGAAAAAACCCGAAAAAGACCGAAAAATAAAAAATAAAACCGAAAAAAACCGAAACTGGACCCAAAAAACCGGTTCGCTCTAAAAAATAAAAAGACCGAAACCGAAAAAAAATCGAGCCGAAAAATATGCTCGGTTTCGGTTTTGCCAAAAACCGAACCGGACCGGACCCGTATTCTCTTGAAATCATAAGCCACATCTTCGGAAAATATAGGGATGTGTGCATGGTAAATTGACCTGTGTATTGGGCTGACCCATATGAATCTAGATAACTCGCTGGTCCAGGCCATCGTCCATGCATTTATGATGTGTATTGGGTAGGTAGTACTAGGTCCATGACACAATTAACAATGCATCCACATATTGTCTCTATTAAATTTGAGATTAAATGCATATTTTTTAAGTGTTACCGTATATAATTATTATTTATATGTGATACAATTTATCGGTTTTTCTATCAAGTTTTAATGTTAATTAGAAATTTACATTTTTCCCTGTAAATAAAGAATGAGTAAAGGATTATTTTTGTTAGTTTAGGAAGACTCATGTGGGTAAATTTTGGATTGTTCCATGAAAACAAAAGTATTTAAGGATTGGTCCATGAAATTGAAACTAATTAAGGATTGATCCATTTCCCCTAACTAACCAATAAAAATGTAAAAAATAAAAAAAAATAAAAAAATTCCAGAAAATAAAAATACAAAAATGCAAAAATAAAAAAAATATGAAAAAATGCAAAAAAAATTAAAAGAGGCAAAACCCCGAAAAAATATGATTTTTTTTTTTAAAAATCCCAAAAAATAAAAAAAAAATCTCATAAAATCAACAAAAATCTAAAATCAACAAAAATCCAAAAACGCAAAAAAAAAAAAAACAGTCTGAACTATTTTAAATCATTTTAAAAACAGTCTGAACCATTTTAAGTCATTTTAAAAACAGTCTGAACCAAAAACAGTCTGAACCAAAAACAGTCTAAACTTTTTTAAGTCATTTTAAAAACAGTCTGAACTGTTTTTTTTTTTAAAAACAGTCTGAACTATTTTTTTTTAAAAACAGTCCGAACTGTTTTTTTTTAAAAACAGTCCCGACTGTTTTTTTTTAAACAGTCCGGACTGTTTTTTTTTAAAAACAGTCCGCACTGTTTTTTTTTTAAAACAGCCCGGACCGCATTGTTTTTTTTTTAAAACAGCCCGGACAGCATTGTTTTTTTTAAAATAGTCCGCACTGTTTTTTTTTAAAAACAGTCCGGACTGTTTTTTTTTTTAAAACAGTCCGGTCTGTTTTTTTTTTTTAAAACAGTCCGGACAGTTTTTTTTTTAAAACAGTCCGAACTGTTTTTTTTTAAAACAGTCCGAACTGTTTTTTTTTCAAAACAGTCCGAACTGTTTTTTTTTCAAAACAGTCCGAACTGTTTTTTTTTCAAAACAGTCCGAACTGTTTTTTTTCAAAACAGTCTGAACTGTTTTTTTTTTAAAAACAGTCTGAACTATTTTTAAGTCATTTTAAAAACAGTCTGAACTATTTTAAAAACAGTCTGAACTGTTTTTTTTAAACAGTCGGAACTGTTTTTTTTTAAAACAGTCCGGACTGTTTTTTTTAAAACAGTCCGCACTGTTTTTTTTTAAAACAGTCCGCACTGTTTTTTTTTAAAGCAGTCCGGACTGTTTTTTTTTAAAAACAGTTAAAACAGTCCGGACTGTTATTTTTTAAAACAGTGCGAACTGTTTTTTTTTTAAAACAGTCCGAACTGTTTTTTTTTAAAACATTCCGAACTGTTTTTTTTTTCAAAACAGTCCGAACTGTTTTTTTTCAAAACAGTCTGAACTTTTTTATTTAAAAAACAGTCTGAACTGTTTTTTTTAAAAAACAGTCTGAACTGTTTTTTTTTTAAAAACAGTCTGAACTATTTTTAAGTTATTTTAAAAACAGTCTGAACTATTTTAGAAACAGTCTGAACTGTTTTTTTTAAACAGTCCGCACTGTTTTTTTTAAAACAGTCCGCACTGTTTTTTTTAAAACAGTCCGCACTGTTTTTTTTTAAAGCAGTCCGCACTGTTTTTTTTAAAAACAGTCCGGACTGTTTTTTTTTAAAAACA
Source organism: Primula veris (assembly GCA_963682055.1). Classification (NCBI taxonomy): domain Eukaryota; kingdom Viridiplantae; phylum Streptophyta; class Magnoliopsida; order Ericales; family Primulaceae; genus Primula; species Primula veris. The sequence goes on along the minus strand of OY821746.1, from coordinate 12,179,964 downwards.
GTTAAAATAGTCCGGACTGTTTTTTTTTAAAACAGTCCGGACTGTTTTTTTTTAAAAACAGTCCGGACTGTTTTTTTTTTAAAAACAGTCCGAACTGTTTGTTTTTTTTAAAACAGTGCGAACTGTTTTTTTTTTTGAAAACAGTCCGAACTGTTTTTTTTTAAAAACAGTCCGCACTGTTTTTTTTAAAACAGCCCGGCCGCACTGTTTTTTTTTTAAAACAGCCCGGACCGCACTGTTTTTTTTTTAAAACAGCCCGGACCGCACTGTTTTTTTTCAAAACAGTCCGGACTGTTTTTTTTAAAACAGTCCGCACTGTTTTTTTTTTAAAACAGTCCGGACTGTTTTTTTTTTTAAAACAGTCCGCACTGTTTTTTTTTAAAACAGCCCGGACCGCACTGTTTTTTTTAAAACAGTCCGCACTGTTTTTTTTTAAAAACAGTCCGGACTGTTTTTTTTTTTTAAAACAGTCCGAAATGTTTTTTTTTTAAAACAGTCCGAACTGTTTTTTTTTAAAAACAATCCGAACTGTTTTTTTTTTTGAAAACAGTCCGAACTGTTTTTTTTTAAAACAGTCCGAACTGTTTTTTTTTCAAAACAGTCCGGACTGTTTTTTTTTCAAAACAGTCCGGACTGTTTTTTTTTTTTAAAACAGTCCGCACTGTTTTTTTTTAAAAACAGTCCGGACTGTTTTTTTTTTTTTAAAACAGTCCGGACTGTTTTTTTTTTTTAAAACAGTCCGGACTGTTTTTTTTTTAAAACAGTCCGAACTGTTTTTTTTTAAAAACAGTCCGAACTGTTTTTTTTTCAAAACAGTCCGAACTGTTTTTTTTTCAAAACAGTCCGAACTGTTTTTTTTTCAAAACAGTCCGAACTTTTTTTTTTCAAAACAGTCTGAACATTTTTTAAAAAAAAACAGTCTGAAATGTTTTTTTTTAAAAACAATCTGAACTATTTTTAAGTCATTTTAAAAACAGTCCGAACTATTTTAAAAACAGTCTGAACTGTTTTTTTTAAAACAGTCCGCACTGTTTTTTTTAGAAACAGTCCGGACTGCTTTTTTTAAAAACAGTCCGGACTGCTTTTTTTTAAAAACAGATAAAACAGTCCGGACTGTTATTTTTTAAAACAGTCCGGACTGTTTTTTTTTAAAACAGTCCGAACTGTTTTTTTTTAAAAAACAGTCTGAACTTTTTTTAAAAAAAAACAGTCTGAACTTTTTTTTTTTTAAAAACAGTCTGAACTATTTTTAAGTCATTTTAAAAACAGTCTGAACTGTTTTTTTTTAAACAGTTCGGACTGTTTTTTTTTAAAACAGTCCGGACTGTTTTTTTTTAAAAACAGTTAAAACAGTCCGGACTGTTTTTTTTAAAAGCAGTCCGAACTTTTTTTTTTTTTAAAAACAGTCCGAACTTTTTTTTTTTTAAAACAGTCCGAACTTTTTTTTTTTAAAACAGTCCGAACTTTTTTTTTTAAAACAGTCCGAACTGTTTTTTTTTTAAAACAGTGCGAACTTTTTTTTTTTAAAACAGTCCGAACTTTTTTTTTTTCAAAACAGTGCGAACTTTTTTTTTTTAAAAACAGTCCGAACTGTTTTTTTTTTCAAAATAGTCCGAACTGTTTTTTTTTTCAAAACAGTCCGAACTGTTTTTTTTTTCAAAACAGTCCGAACTGTTTTTTTTCAAAACAGTCCGAACTGTTTTTTTTCAAAACAGTCCGAACTGTTTTTTTTTTAAAAACAGTCCGAACTGTTTTTTTTTAAACAGTCTGAACTTTTTTTTTAAAAAACAACAGTCTGAACTATTTTTAAGTCATTTTAAAAACAGACTGAACTATTTTAAAAACAGTCTGAACTATTTTAAAAACAGTCTGAACTATTTTAAAAACAGTCTGAACTGTTTTTTTTTTGCGTTTTCGGATTTTTGTTAATTTTAGATTTTTGTTGATTTTTTGGGATTTTTTTTTGATTTTTTGAGATTTTTAAAAAAAAAATCGTGTTTTTTCGGGGTTTTGCCTCTTTTATTTATTTTTATTTATTTTTATATTTTTTTTATGTTTTCATTTTTGCATTTTTATTTTCTGGAATTTTTTTATTTTTTCGGATTTTTTTTATTTTTATTTGTTAATTAGTGGAAATGGACCAATCTTTAATTAGTTTCAGAAATGATGGACCAATCCTTAAATAAATTTTATAGCTGGACCAATCCTTAAATACTTTTGTTTTCGTGGACCAATCCTTAATTTTCTCTTTTGGGTACCAGTTTGTTATAAATAGGGGATATGGTGATTTTAAATGCATCGATGCATGTGCTCTCAGGTCCGGTGTTCAAATGGCTATCTAATTTTTATTTTATTTATCTTTACTATTTTGTTTGTGGTATGTTAAATGATTTACTCCTATAATTTTTGTTTTTTGTTTTTATGAGATCTACACGGTCCAAACCCGAAAAGATGGACGAGCCTTAAGTTACCCTCACGAGTAACCTTCAGTTCAGAGACTATTCGATGGATCCGGTGTATTAAAATATAACGTGTGTCAGTAAAAACTTTTCACTCCCTCTTCTCATAAATTTTTCACGGAATCTAGTTCTCTCTTCTGAAACAACTTTTTGCTCCCATTCTTACTAATTTTCTTTCTTTAAACCTTTTGTATAATATCTGAAATATCATATTTTTTTGTCATCGTTAGACTTAGACATGATTAGATTCAGTTACGACTAAACTTTTCTTTTAAACTTGAAAAGCTGCTCTATTAGAGCATTCATTATAGACTATTTAAGGGGCTCTATATCGATTGACTTATATAGTTTGGATAAATTTTAGTGCTCTAGAAATGGCTTGTCGTGTCTATAAGGCTTAAAAAAATATGAAGCCTCCATAGTACCGGAAACCTCTTTTTGAAATCGATAACACTTTTTTATTTCTGAATTTTCGGTTCCAAAACAGAAACCATAGTTTTTTTTAGTCCTGAGGGAAACGTTTACGAAACATGAGTGTGAAGTGTTAAATAAATATTTTAGAAGCTCTAGTATACAAAATTAAAGATTTAATCACATTATTTTTGTGGCATTTATAAAGTCGAGATAATTTTATGAATCTTTTTTTTAATATATTTCATTCTATTTTTATAAATAATACTGAATTTTCATATTTCACATCATATTTTAGCTTGTTCCCCCCCCCCCCCCCCCCCCCCCCCCCCAACGAATTTGATAAAATGATTAGTGGTGTACTGATTCAAGAGAGACATCCGGTCTCGTTAAAAAGCTTGAAAAATGAATTCTGTCGAGCATGCAACAACCCATCTTCCAACCGATACGGCTTCACTGTCCTCTCTTTCACTCGTTCAACCAATTTTTGATAAGTTTTACTGTTTATAACAGCCTCGTAAACTTTTGACAATAGTCATTTTGTAATTGCACAATTGCACAAAACGGTTTCGAATGACTCATCTCTACATATATCTATGCACAGACTGAATACATATCTAACTAATATCTTATTCAAAAAACAATCAACCCTACGCCAATTTCTCTTCCTATTCTAGTCATTATTTCGTGATGCTTCTCTCTTTAAAGTTTCTACCACACCGGACCACAATTAATTTCTCTCCCGATCTTCATCAAAGCCCATCCTCCGTGTCACGGGCTTATTTTTCTTAAGCTCGTGCGACACTTATTTAGCAATACTCACACCTAATTTGCTACTAAGTAAGCCTTAACCCTCACACTCAACTCACAAGTATTTAGAGAGAGAGAAAGTAGGAGAATGTATATAGATCTTATTACTCACTCGAAACTTGGTGATTACAAATGAGAGGGGTCATCCCCTTATATACAAGTCCAGATAATGATCTAGAGCCTTATCCCATCTTCTACCTTCTATACCCTTTGTTGGCCCGTGTGGCTAAACCTTGGGGGGGGGGGGGGGGAATAAGGTTTTTAGCATTTTTCGCGGAATTAAACTTAATGGCAAATAACAACCCAACTTTCGAAATTCTAAGCTTAAGCGTTTAATAAACGTTAAGCAAACCAAACGCAAGCAAGAAAATAAACAATAATATAAGTTACGGAAAGTAAAAGTTTAGGGAAAGAAATTGACACCGCGATTTATAGAGGTTCGGCAAACGGCCTACGTCCTCTCATCGGTACTACCGAGTATTTCACTAATAATCTTCTTTTTGATTTTACAAATCCTAACGAGCTAATCAACCGATTAACCTCCCCCTCACTCTATGAGTATCCCGAATGAAAAGACCTAGAGCTTTTAAGCAACACTTGCTTACAAAGCCTCTACCCGATCACTCGCTCACAAATGAGTTTATACTTTACTCTTTACAATTTATTGAAATTGAAACAACACCCACAATTTGATTGCTTCTAAATAAGCTAATTTGTGGTTTTGATGATGTTTGATCTTTGGTTGAGCTCGGATTGCTTTTTTTTCAATTTCCCTCTTTTTCGAATTATTTCACCAAAATGGTGATTTTTAGGGTTTTGATTTAGAGAGGTTGAAGGATAATGATTGGTTGTGAAATCGATCTATTTGGAGAGTGATTGGGGTGGTTTTTATAGACCAAAGGGTCTGTTTTGTGTTTTTGTGATCGTTGGTAGTGGTTGAGGGTTTTAACCATTGGTTTAAGCAATTTCCCAGAATAAGCTGAAAATCTGTTTTTGAAATCTGCTGAAAAACTATCGGTCGTTTTTCAGTCGATCGGTCGTTTTTGAATTCTGCAGAAAACGATCGGTCGTTTTCTACAGTCGACCGGTCGTTTTGCAGACGCCTTCACTGGAAGAATTTGGTTCAGAAACGATCGGTCGTTTTTCTCTGGCAGCTTCTCGGTTTTCTCGTTGTTCTTCGAATGCTCGTAACTCCTTCGTTTTAGCTCCGATTCTGGTTCCGATTGAACCGTTGGCTTTGTTTTTCTGTGCTCTATCTTTCTGGCATTCTGAAATTTACATTTTCTACTTTTGGAAACGGCAAGCATTATATCATCGAAATAGAGAAATCGTAAAATCATTAAAAATATAATCAAAGTTCTGAAATTTACATTTTCTACTTTTGGAAAAGACAAGCATTATATCATTGAAATAGAGAAATCGTAAAATCATTAAAAACATAATCAAAGTTCTGAAATTTACATTTTCTACTTTTGGAAAAGACAAGCATTATATCATCGAAATTTAGAAATCGTAAAATCATTAAAAATATAATCAAAGTTCTGAAATTTACATTTTCTACTTTTGGAAAAGACAAGCATTATATCATTGAAATAGAAAAATCGTAAAATCATTAAAAACATAATCAAAGTTATGAAATTTACATTTTCTACTTTTGGAAAAGACAAGCATTATATCATCGAAATAGAGAAATCGTAAAATCATTAAAAACATAATCAAAGTTATAATCAAAATCAATTATTGAACTCTAAGTTCAACACCCTTCTATTACATTCTATACATATCCATACCCTTCTAGAGGGTTCCGTTACCTTCTCCCATATTCTAATTTAGTCTAATACATTCTAGAATTACGTAGTAAGTAGTAGAATATTCCGGAAGGATCCGTGTTATGCTTCATTCGTAACATTCTCCCCCACTGATTTAGCGATGTCCTCGTCGCTATCGCCTTGTCTTTCTCCCCCGTCCTGTTCCATTCCTTGTAAAAGTCTTCTATCTTTCCTTGAATTGCCATAATGTGTTTTCGTGTTCCCAACTAGCTTCGTTGTAAGGAAATCCCTCCCACTTGACCAAATATTCTGCATATGCCTTGTGCATCCCTCTTCTTGGTTTTATACACTCGGCCTCCCTTTCATGCACGACGGTAACTGACGGTGGAGTTATACACCTCTACTCGGGTCCTTCTTGTCTTCGTAGTAGAGCTTTAGAAGGCTCACATGGAAAACCGGATGTAACATTTGCAACTTTGGTGGGAGCTCCAACTTATAAGACAATTTGCCAACTCTTTTTACTACTTGAAAGGGTTCTTCGTACATTCGCACCAATCCTTTGTGTATGTCTTTGAAGGTCTTGGATTGGTGGAGCATAAGTTTAACCAAGACAAGTTCTCATTCTTGAAATTCCACTAATCTCCTCTTTTCATCTGCCACTTCTTCATTTTCTTGTACGCCTTCGCAAAGTAGGCTTTTGCCTTCTCGAATTGCTCTTGAATCCCTTTGGAAAACTTATAAGCCCCCGGACTCTTTCCCGAATACCCCATCGCAACCATGTTGGGGGTAAGTGGTTGTTGTCCCGTAGCTAGTTGGAATGGGCTCGTTCCCATTGCTTCGCTCTTTTGCAAGTTATAGGAGAATTGAGCCACATCGAGCAACTTAACCCAATCCTTTTGATTAGCACTCACATAGTGCCTCAAGTATAGCTCCAAGATCGCATTTATCTGCTCCGTTTGACTATCAATTTGGGGGTGAAAGCTCGTTAAGAAGTTTAGATAAGACCCCATCATTTTAAACAACTCAGTCCAAAACCGCCCGGTAAATCGCGAGTCTCGATAACTAACAATAGTTTTCGGGACTCTCCAATATTTCACCATGTGCTAATATGTGTGAGCTAATATGTCACACAACACGTTATCAGCACTTTGCTCGAGCAGATTGAAGTATTTGCTTGGAGATTTTGGGTAAACGCACGGATATTGGGTAATAAAAATTCGATGAAGGTATACGTTCGAATATTGGGTTATAAATATACGGTCAAAGTTTGAAGTTTTTTTTTGTTTTGTCGGTCCACCCAAAATACCCCGGGTACGGTACATATTTTGTTTATCTTGCACATCAAAATTTTACACACGCTATTATTCCTAATCAGTATTGAAACGGCCTAGGTTGATACTACCAACATATATATAAAAGAAATATGTAGGCTTTGCATAATATGTTTAGTAATCACACACGTGTGTACTCATTAAATCACTAGTGAACATATTAGATTCTAATACTCCCAGATTGCATGTTGCGTCAATATACATGAACAAGACATCATGGTTTATAAACATGTCCATTAATTGCATATTACTATTGTAGTGTAATTTGTGTCTAATATTGCTAGTAATATAAACCTGTAGAACCAAATATGTTAGTTCGAAAACAGTAGGGACAAAACTGGAACACACTGATATTTTAGAACTGATACTGTAATATCACTAAAAAAAACTGAATGTAGTTCAATTAAATTACAATAGTGATCCATGAAATATGTATCTTACATTAAAAGAGTATATGTGTTTGCATGTGTATAAAATTTGGTCCATATTTACATAAATACATGCCTAATAATTGTTTAGTAATTAATTTATGATAACATTGTATGTTAATTGAATTAACTTATGAATTGTCATGTTAATAATCACTGCTATGTAATATTTATTATTGTCGATGTAATATTATTATTGCCATGTATATGATGTAAATTTGTGAAATCATATATATTCACATTTAAGTTGAAAAAATTATGAACATTCCCCAACTAGGCTCACCTATTTGGATATGATGTCTAGGAAAGATATAGACGAAAATCGATATCCTAATAAAGTCATCTTTTAAGTGGCATTCGTGCCATCTACCCTCACCGACTTTCCTGGTCGTTTTCAAGTATAGCTACCGAAAGGGGTTGACTAAATAATAATTTCTCCGAGTGTGTTTATATAGTGATGTATGTTTCGCCGAATTGGTGTCCCAGTTTCGACCCGTCGTTAGATCAATGAGGACCAATTCACATGAGAAGCAAAACTAATATTTTCGAACCTGTCGTTTCGAAACAAAGTTTGTGCTTGTGCAAAACATAAACATATAAAATGGTCATTTTATATGATAACTAATCCAAAACTCCCAACACATGTTAGATGCCATCCATGATAAGAAAAATCGTAAAGCATACTTGCGAAATAACTGTTTAGATGTTGATGATATTCCGTCACCACATGTTAGTCACCCTGATGTGTGAAAATATGATGCCCAAATTTTTTGGATGCCATCTTTGATGAGTAAACCACAAGTTTGTTGTTACTCACGAGATGAAAGCTAAGGCGTTGATGTTATTCCATCGCCACATTTGAGACGTGATGGCGTTTATGGTGAACAAATGTCTGTAATTGATATATTGGAGCGATCCTTCAATAGGCTCCGTTGTCCCAAAGCAAGAGAAATGCTCTTCGTCGCCCATCTGTTTGTGGATGAGAAAATGCCCCGATGAGCAGTTTTAATCCTATTTGGTCAATGGCGAATTGTTTGCCTGATATTAATGCTCTTTGTGGATATTTTTTTTTACGAATCGAGAACCGAGGCAAGTGTTATTTGTCTCAAACTGTCATGAGCCCATCGATCGCCTAGCCAAATGAGGTTTAGATAATCATCAAAACCGAAGACATGTGGCTCCAATACAGTCCTTGAAATGAACAATAGGCTCCGTTGTCCCAAAGTAAGAGAAATGCTCAATGAGCCAATTCTCTGCTACAAATTACCAATGCCATTCTCAGCTACTGCTTAAATAGTTCAAAACTATCATGAGGGTAGAAAAACCGAAGCTAATGTGGTTAAAGCTAACTGAAAGGAAACTCTTGAGACCCCCGATTTTGTGGCTCAAATGAATTTGGTACATTTCTTTATTGATTTTGATAATTCATTGAGCCGGTTTTTCGCTCATCTGGATTATGTTTTTCCATTTGGATTATGATTTTTCCATTTGGACCATACTTTTGGATTATGGTTTGCTTGTTTACGAAATTTCTCGAATTAATTTAAAGTATTATTTGAGAAAATTACTTTGATAAATGTGCCAAACTTTAAATTATGAAATTTAGGCAATACATGTGGGGTAGTTAATCGTCTGGCTAAAGTGGGTAACAATGTACCACCTATAAAATCACCAACTACCTGCCTAAAGAACCCTCTATGACAATGATTTTTGGACATGTCGTTCCAAAATCGAAATCTTTGTTAAACCAAATTGATTTGTCAAATATGAGGCCTTATACTCCAGGTCATGTCGTACCTTGTTGAGTGATCATAAATTCGAGAAAACCAGTGATAACTGGTAATAGCTTATGAAAGAATTGAGATTTTTTTACACAACCTCCACTCAACACAACCAAAAACGTAGTCATAAGGAGTTGAGATGTCTTTTAGTGATTGTTACCATGTTTTTATAGCATTTGAAAGTTAACTTATTATTCGCCTGTCGTCGATTGATAAGAGGTCTTAGATGCTGAGACATGATTGTCTGTACTATCATTCGACTGTCGTTGATTGATAAGAGCATTTTGATATTGTGGCATTGACCGGATGAGATATTCCCGGGTCAAAAGATGGTGCTTGATTTATAATCGCATCGCATTTGGATTCTCTTTGAGGATATATTCCGTGATTGATCCGAAATTCATGCCACTAATGCTCTTTTTTGAAAGACTAGTATGTGTAAAGATCACGAAAGGGACTCATAGAATTCTTATAAAGAATTGAAGGAGTTGTCGTGGACTTATCCAACCATAAGACGGACCATTAAAAATTTATGGTTATGGTTGATGCATCGACAATATGGTCACATGATTATTGTTGTCCATTAAAATGCAGCATTTTCCAAACTTTTAGCCCTATCATTAAGTTGATGGCTCATGATCCGGATTATCCTGAAAAGTCTAGTCGACTTGATAATGTCGAAGAGTAATATTTGAAAATTTGATTTGAATTACTTGAGTTTGGGAATTGAAATTGAACATCATTTTGATTATGTTCAGACCCAAATGGACTCACAGAAAGTTTGATGATGCGACTGCAAATGATTGCATGCACTTCTTGGTCTTGCGCACCAAGATTTATATTTCCATGTGGGGTTATGCGATTTTGCTGCATTGGTCTGTAATGAGGCCCATAGTAACTCAAACACCATATGCGTATTAGCTGGTTACTGGTTATGAGCAAAAAGTCTCATATTAAGGGGTGTTTGGAGTGTTTAATTAATATTTTGATTGAGCCGCTATAGCGTTCAAAATATGGACCTCTGAAGTGGACATAAGTAGATTATGAATCATCCCCTGCCTATCATTTGTTAGAGTAACCTTGGCAAACGATCTCTTTACCGCATGATATGCGAAAGTGGCATCGCTAAGACTGTTCTCCCCGTCATTAGGGAGAGATTTGCATGTTACCGTTGATAAGAAACAACGTGAAGTAACGTGACATAACCCACTTAGTCTTACATTGATCCCCAAAACTGCATTTAATGATAAGTAAGTGCATAGAATCCCCCAAGTCAAACTAAATGCCAGACGCATTTAATGACTCTATGAGATGTCACGAGATCATTTCTATCTGCTGTAAAATGCTTGCAAGGATAGACGTCCCTGTCGAACACCGTGTTCCTATCGTAACACGTTGCTTTGGCCGAACCCTCCAAGCAAAGGACGCTACCGTCGGCCGTCAGTCTGTCGTCCTTCCCAAGATACGAGGAAGTTGACCGGTTCTTAATTCGTTCAGCCTCACAGGTGGTGAACTAAAACTCGTTTGTCGCACGAGATTATAAAGGATCAAGAAGATGTGTGATTTCCTTGTCATCATAAGAATCTCGAAATATCTGTCGATCATGATATCTTAGACGATATTGAAGCGAAACGAGACTATCATTGATTACTTGTTCATATATTCGGTGACGACTGATAATATGAGCTAATTATGACAGGGAACCATGTACCGTTGCCTGAAGTCAACGTAGAATAGACTAGTCTAATGGAAACTTGTAATCCAAGTAGACTTCTTAGCAAAAGTGTCTTCGGACCTGTAGCTCCAACACCACTAATGTTAAACGAGTTTGTTTATTTGGTTATTCGTAAGGAAGAGTGATGAGAATAATGAGATTATAGAATGCTCGTCTAGTAGCGCAAGGCTTCTCTCTCACCTTGGAATTGATTACGAGATGATTTATTTCCTCGTAATGGACGTTATAATGGTCTCCTACTTTATCAGTTTAGTAGTTTCTAAAAAACTGATTATGCAGCATGTGATTGTGGTCATGGTTTTATCTCTATGGGGATTTAGATAAAGAGATGTAGATGAAGGTCCTTATGTGACTTCATGTGCTTGAATCAAGTAGTTTCTGACCATGGAACACGTTCTCAGTTAACTGAGACATTCACTATATAGATTGAAATAATCCGAGAAGATGTGGTATACCCGCTTAAGTGATTACTTGATTGGCTTGTGATACATAAAGACACATTTTATTCCCTTGCGTGTTTTATTACGCGATCCACTTTTGGATTTGTCTTCGAGATGAAGGATATTGGGAAGACACGGCAGTGACTTGACCTGATGATCGAGTCCTGTAAAAATTGAATCTAAGTTCATGATTCAGACTACATCGAGAAGGTGTTATGTCGTTTTAGTCATCATGACGCTAAGTCGTCAGATTCTCCCATGATCGTTCAATCACTAGACATTGATATAGACCCGGTTCGTCCCTGATGAGATGATGAAGATATATTGAACCATTATGTTCATATATAAGTACAATAAGCACATCATTGTACTTGGTCTTATGTTCTAGGACGAACATCTCGTCTTCTGTGAATGGTATAGCTCGAGACAGCATCGCGCTAATACGCTGCCACCAAAATGGCACTAAAGACATATTCCCTTACTTTATGGTAATTTTGGAAGTGAGCTAGTTTATCACATTTGCGTCGTTGAGTGTAGCTACTCCATTCGGTACTCGAATCAACGCAACCCTTTTTCGGTTATACCAATGCCGGTTACTTATCAAACCCGCATAAGAGACTTTTCCTAGATGGTTACGTCTTTACCATTAGGAATAAGGCGAGATCTTGGAGGTCTTGGAAAGATTCCATACAAATCACTTTTATCTACTCATGCTCTATGAGACGATTAGAGAGTGCATATGGCTTCGACATGGTATTGGCCATGAAGTACATGTGTTATGTCCCACAATCTAAATGAAGCCTTGTCTTAGGACAACATGCTACTATCGATCAAGAGAGACATGACTAGATTATGTTATTTGGCATATCTCACCAAAAACAAATCTTCACATATGAAGTACAAGAGCATCCCGTCGCATGCTCGTTCTATTCCATGTTTGGAATTTACAACACCTAGTCCTGTGCAAGTAAAAATGAAGCGTCCAGTCGAATGCTCGTACTCTTTCTTGGAATATGAAATTCTTGCACCCAGTCATGTGCAAATGAGGAGGGGGGGGGGGGGCATACAGGAGAATGCTTATTGCACTAATTACTACTTAGTCGAAATCCTCGCACCCTGTCGTGTGCAAGTGAGGGGGAGCATCCAGTCGCATGCTCGTGTACTCTTTTTGTCCTTAGACCAAGGTTTTTTCCCACTGGTTTTCCTTGGTAAGATTTTTAGCGAGACACGTTCCCATCATATCTCATTTAAGATTGACGAAATTTGGCAGAGTATTTTGTTGTATACTTCTTACCACTGTGTACTATTTTGTCATCCGACTAGAGGTTTTTCCCACTGAGTTTACTCTAGAAAGATTTTGATGAGGCACTTGTTTTGTGCTTAATCTCATACTACTACCACTATTGCACTCTTTTTGTTTCGATCAGAGAATTTCCCATTGTGTTTGCTCTGTCAATGTTTTGATGAGTTACACTGTTTTGTGGTTTTAGTTAATTACATGGTATTTTGGCTTATATCATTCGGCTACGCAGTTTCTCCTAGGTACCGGTTTTGTCTCATACTAGATTTTTCGGCCCTAAGGTTTATATGTGTTTACTCTGCAAATGAACTCGACTCAGATCGACTGCATGAAAACGAAGAATTCAAAAGACGTCCAAATGGGGAGTGTTGTAAGATATCATTGACCATCTTGGGCCTTAGTCCATGGGCATTACTTAAGGTCTAAGTTGGGTTTGATAGTTCTTGTAACCCTAACCTCTACTATATAAAAAGGGTTGGGGGATCTCATGTACATATCTCTGTACACTCGTATTAATGAATAAACATTTCGTCTTGTGTCTCTTTATATTCTCTCTATTTATCTATATACATGTGAACTAATATGTCACAAAACAGTGTTTATATAATTTTCAATTTCATTTAAGCATGGTTTTTATTTTTTTCATTTATGGGACAATAATCCGTCAAATAAATTAAAATTAATATTTTTTTTAATTAATAATTAACGTTAGGGTAGTCTCAACTAGTGTTCTATAATATTATATTTGGCCTTTTATTGTGCTGAATATTCCGTCAAATAAAATATATTAAAATCATTAATTTTTTTTAATATTTTTAATTAATATTTAACTTTAAAATAGTCTCAATTAGTGTTCTATAATATTATGTTGGGTTTTTATTGTGATGTAAATTTAGTTTTAATTTTCAAAATCATAATTACACAATTTGTTAAATTGCAGAATCTTTAATAATAATTATGATTGTTTTCTACACATTATTACATTAAATACTATTATTATGTACATATTTGTTACCATGTTTAATTGTAACAAGTATGTACAATTAAGTAGATGTTAGCAATTTTAATTTACTTAGATTATTTATCTATTTAGGCTAATATAAAACTATTAAGTAGCATGTAATACTTTACTTGATAACCCACTTATGTAGTTAATTAAGTATAATTACAATTTATTAACTTGTAGACCTCATTTTCATTCTTCGATATCTCCTCAAAAGATTGTCAACATAATCTTTTTACGTCCACCATCTTGATCTATGCTTCATTTGAGCTATAATTGAAAGTGTGACTTAATTAGCTCATAACTTTTAAAGCATACTCCTTTACTTTTCAACAATTAATTAAACATCTTTCATATCAGATATGTATTGTGACAATTACAATGACAATTATTAAGACACTTAGACATTAAAACATGATGTAACAGTGTGTACTAAGTTATTAAACATCTTTCATATCAGATATGTACATATGTGACAATTACAATGACAATTAATGAGATACATAGACATTAAAACTGGATGTAACAGTGTGTGTACTAAGTTATCCAATCTTCGAATATTTTATCTATTTATTGCGTCTTCGTGACTTTATGATCTTTAGCTTTTTGTACATAACTTGTCATGATTTGATAGTCGCCTAGTCGGAAGACGTTCGGACAGTGATAGCCACTGCTCTTGAGCCTAAAGTTTCAGATACGAAGGTAAAATTTTCTTCTCATCATATATATATTGACCTGTGTATGTATCAATAACAGATGAATGTGTGACTTGCATGCCTTTTTTTTGGTAAAGGTAAAAAATTTCATTACCAACCAAGAATATTTACAGATACAGCCCAAATCACAAGAGGAGTTTACATAATTAAGATTAAGTCACTGCTAGAAATTAACAAATGTGTGACTTGCATGCTTTGCAAATAACTATTTTTTTACATAAAATAAAAGAATGTGTGAACGCACTATGTATATAATACGATTGTGTTGTGTTGTCATATTGTATGTATTTGATGAGTAGGGACTGGTGACCCGAAAGTCTACTGTTAAGCCCGTGACTAACCGCATCCCGTGTTTGCAAATTTCCAAAAAATATCACAAGTTGCCTATGTCGTCACCTTTTGCCTACAAAATTCCAAAATAATTCACGAGTTGCTTATTTGTAAGGCTCACGGTCCTACATCTAAATTATATAGAGCCCCACACAAAAACACACACACACACACATATATATATACATTCCATATTTTACTCTTGGGAATGTCCAGTGGTTAACTCTAACTCATATTCAATGTCACATTTTAGTAAAGAGCATTGGATATATATGTTAAGTCATACCACATCATGCTCTTTTAGGGTCAGTTGTTAAAATTGTTGTTGCTAAAAACATTTCTCAATTAGTTGTTATCTTTGATTTTTAATATTATACTCCGTATTTGCTAGCAAAAGTTCTACCAAGTGTGCCCTAATTTAAACATATATACAATAATTTTAAGAAAATAATATAGCTGCAAAAGTAAAGTGTCCGTTTGTATAAGTTAAATAGAGGTGAAGTTGGCAACTTTTTGACAACCAACGCTCTTAAACTATCAGGTCGCTATCTTGATTATTCCACTAGGCTCTGTCAATTTATGCAATACTTTATCTACTTCTTTTTTGTCTTAATTCATTTCCTTTTTATTAGTAGTCTTTTGGGGATATTTCGATTATATATGGGCATATAGGAGATCCATGAAGTCCCATTTGATTACTACTATTTAGTCCAAAATATGACAATGATTATCTCAGGTTGGTTAAAATTATAAGTATTTGTACTACTTACAAACTTGATTAGTATTATATAAGTCCAAATCCATAACCGTGTTACCCATTTTTTCTCCTTCTCTCTACCGTATGTCACCTTCAAGCTCCAACCTCGAGGTTCCGCAATGGTTATAGCAAAACCACTTTTTGGCTAGTCTCACATGCTCAGGCAGCAAACAACCAGAGCTCGATTTTTTATTACCGCCGGCCTAAAGTTTTAGGCCGCTGCATGTCGATTTTAGAGGCTTGGTTTTTCCATATTTATTATTGGTTGATTTAAGTTTTTTTTTGATAAATTGAACATGTCTTGATTAAGTAAATCCCTTTACTAAACGAATCTTAAGTGATTGGGGACTTAAAATATAACTAACCCTAATCTGTTTTTTTTAATCTGTAACTATGCATGTAAATTGGTTTCTAGTTTTGAATATATTTTATTTCCATTCTCGGTCAAATGGTGTCTTTACAGACGAGCTACTTACCAAGTCACAACGTTATAAATAACCAATTAAGGTTAAGTAAATGGATGATAAAGTTTTGACTTCCCAAGAAAGAACAGGAGACAGGAAAGTTTTTCATTTAAAGCAAACTTTTGGTATATATTGAAGACCAACATGTTTTAGGAGAAACTTATTTTTCAGAAAAAAAAGTTAGAAAATTATTGACAGATAGATTTAATCGTAAATAAAGGACTTGGTATAGTCTTTTTTTATTGTTTTAAAAATCCGGAATGGCTAACCAAGCGAGCTTCACACATACTTGACCACACAACAGAGTACACACATAAAAGCGCAACCAAACATAGCCTTATATAGCTGCAATGTGCTCTAGCTAGAGGACTCGCTATAGCTAAATCAAATCACAGTTCATTAAGAATAAATATTTTAATAAGTCACCTAATTTGGATTGGTGTGGTGTCGTCTAGTCGAAGAATGTCTGACTGTAGAATCAACTACGTCAAACTTTACTTGTCCTGTAGTAATATACTTATTTCGTTCCCAATTAATTATTATCTACGAAATTACATGCAATATTGACCGACTTATAATTAACATGCATCAAATTTGTCGAAATAGAAAATTTCAAAACTAAATTATATAATTTAATTTTTGAACTATGTGATTAACTTTTGAAATTTTTCATTCCGATAATTTTGATACAAGTTATTGGTCAGTTAAAATTGCACGTAATTTTATAATGAAAAATTAATTAGGAATGGAGGAAGTAGTGTTTAATAGAACTTTTTGTACAATGCGTCTATTCCTGTTCAAATTTTCTCCATTTTATTTTACTCTCAAGAACTATTCCATTCTTGAATGACTGAGAAATTTGTCACTTAAAACAATTGCCGTCTTATTTTACGTCCCAATTTCTTATATTATCTTGCACAAGTAGACAAAAACGTTAGGTTTTGATATATAGATACCCATAGATACCCACTTATATGGCCTTTACGTGTAACCTTGTTTGTTGGAAAACTTAGGGGCTGTTTGTAAACAAACTGCTTCTGGAAAAATGCATTTTGTAGAACTGTTGCTGTAAAAGTGACTTATAGAAAAATCACTTGATAGAAAAAATTATGTTTGGTGAAAAAATACTTTTAGTTTTCATAAGTTTTTTTTGTAATGTTTGGTATAGAGAAGTCAAAAGTGACTTATTAAAAACTTTTAAAAAATGTCGATCGTTAATAACATATAGTAACACGGAGTATTTTACAATAAAACAAAATGTAACAATACAATGTCGGATTGGGACTAATTAATTAGCGGTGTAACTATTTTAATCGATTAAATATATACAACTTTTTTCTTTACAAAAATCTTAACCAATAATACGTTTTTTACATCACTATTTTGGATAAATAGTCTATTAAAAAAGTCGTTTGATGGAAATAACATTCTTTTGAAAAATACCATAATTTAAAAAAAAAACGTATTCGAAAAAAGTTATTTTATAAAAAGAGTGCTTATAAGATGAATAGAAAAATTATTTGAAAAGTCAATTTATTTTCTCCAAACAAAATCCATTTATTTTCTTAAAAATAATCTCTTTTCTAACTAAAAAATGAAATTAATATTTATAAAAACTCTTTTTGTGAAAATGATCGCTTTTAAATATGTCATTTTTTAAAAGAAATAAGTTTCGTAAGTATTTTATGTAGAACAAGTTTTTTTTTTTTTTTGATAACTCCCCTTTTTTAAAGCTCATTTTTAGAATATAAATTTTTAAAGCGATTATTTTTTGTAAACAAAATATGTGCTTTTTAAATAACAAAATTGATTTGACATTATTTTTATTTGCATTTCTTCGGAAGTGATTCATGAGAAGTATCATATCCTAACTTCTAAAAATTGACTTCTGAAACATTTATACTTCAACATAAATCGGGTCAAAATTATTCACCAAACACAGAAAACTTTTTTAGGAGTACTTTTAGAATCAGGAAGAACTTCTAACATCTCCGCCAAACACCCCCTTCCTTATATACTCCTATTTTGATAAGACGGGGCTGAAACATCAATAAATTAAGATGAGAAAAAAGATATGCAAAAACATAAACGGATAAGGCTAGCATGTGTAATTTGGACCCTTATAGTTCGTTATATATAGAGGAAATCCTTTTCCTAAAAACAGACCATCTAGCTTGGCATATATAATTACCAAAACCTTAGCCATGGGCTTAACCATTATAGTATTATTTCTTAGTATTCTCTTATTCACCAACACCATAGCATCTGAACAATGTACTTCAAAATCCAGCTCAGATATATCTATCCATCACATTTATGGAAAATGCTCACCCTTCGACCCACCAAGCCCCACTTCGTCATGGTTCAACACCGTCCTCAACATGGCCTCGAAAGACAATGAGCGGCTTACGTACTTATCATCTCTTGTGGCACAAAAGAAGCCTAAGCCCGTTCCTATAGGGTCAGGCCAACAAACGTTAAACATAGGAAACTATGTGGTCCACGCCCAGGTTGGGACCCCAGGCCAGACCATGATCATGGTGCTTGACACGAGCAATGACGCTGCATGGGTCCCTTGCTCAGGGTGCACAGGGTGCTCTTCCACCGTGTTTGCACCCGACACCTCATCTACCTACGGGTCAGTGGATTGCTCCGTGCCACAATGTACAATGGTCCGTGGGCTCGCATGCCCTACCACCGGTGCAGGATCTTGCCTCTTCAACCAGTCCTATGGTGGAGATTCTTCCCTATCTGCAACCCTTTCGCATGACGCCTTAACTCTAGCCACCGACGTTATCCCAAACTATTCATTTGGGTGTATCAATGCAGTGTCAGGGAAGTCGATTCCGCCACAAGGTCTATTGGGCCTAGGCCGCGGTCCAATGTCTTTACTATCACAATCAGGAGCTCTTTACCAAGGTGTTTTCTCATACTGTTTACCTAGCTTTAAATCATACTACTTCTCAGGGTCACTAAAACTTGGCCCCATCGGTCAACCCAAATCAATACACACAACACCGCTCTTAAGAAACCCTCGTCGCCCGTCTCTTTATTATGCTAATTTAACCGGAGTTAGTGTGGGTCGGGTTCTAGTCCCCATACCCGCTAACCTACTTGCCTTCGACCCAAACACAGGGGCAGGTACTATAATAGACTCAGGCACGGTTATAACCAGGTTTGTTCAACTTGCTTACGAGGCCATTAGGGACGAGTTCAGGAAACAAGTTAAAGGCCCGATTTCATCGTTGGGAGCATTTGATACGTGCTTTACTTCCACGAATGATGATGTAGCTCCGAAGGTAACGTTCCACTTTGAGGGAATGGAGTTGGTGTTGCCTATGGAGAATAGCTTGATACATAGTAGCTCAGGTTCGCTTTCTTGCTTGGCCATGGCTGGGACCCCGAATAACGTAAACTCAGTGCTGAATGTAATTGCAAATCTGCAGCAGCAGAATCTGAGGGTTCTCTTTGATACCGTTAACTCTCGTTTGGGGATTGCTCGTGAACTTTGTAACTAGTTACTTTCGTATTGTAAATCTATCTGCGTGCATGTTCTCTGTCTTTGTGTCTCTCGTTGCGTTGTGTTAAATCTGTTTGCTGGAATTAAAATTCTGGGATAATGCTTTCCGTTGATGTTATGCAAAACTTGCTGCATTATTCATGTTATCAAGTGTTTATGATAATGCTATGTTTTCAAAGTCAAAAGATGTTCCTAGAACTTAAAATTTACTAAACTTTGAGTGTACTAAACAAAAAACTACCAATCAAGAATGTTTAAAGCTCACAAAGACACACTTTTAGAAGGATCAAACTTTATTAAGACCACTAGTTCTGAACTATTTTGTTTTTTAACTTGACTCAAATCTCAATGACAATTTAAAAGTAAAAGAAAGATGCTTCATTTTGTCAAATATTCTGGATTCCAGAGTAGAAATGAAATAAATCAAGATACTATTAAACATATAGCTGCTACTCGATTGGCCTACTCTATATTAAAAAAAATAGAAGACCAAAATGAGTAGCGTATTTTTATTTATTTTATGAATGTATCGCATTCCCTCACAAACCGTGAGGTAATTGGGTAACTACTCTCGAATACCATCAGAAACCGAGAGTATTAAGAATATTACTTTAATAACTGACTGCATGTTATTCATCTTAAAATGCTTGACAAACATGAGCCGGGCTTGAGCTTTGCCCCTCGTGAATCCTTGTGTTGCGCTAAATCGCTGATACAATAAAGAGTTGACACTAAACTAACCCTTCCCAAATTAAGCGCCATGGATTTGGAACTACTATTATATACTACACAAGCTCAACAAATCCAACTTCCCCAAGTCACACAGGAGTTGATAAAGCCGGACTTGTTACGAACTAAAGACTATGTACCCTCTTAATGAACTCGCACCTAAAGAACAAATGATTAACACTTTCCGAGTTGAGTCCTTGAAACAATAGGGAAGATTACCATTAATACGTACTATATATCTTTGGAGACGATCAGAGATTCAGAAGTAGAATATATATTTTGGATTGCTATAACCAAGCAATAAAACAGTAAAACTACTCCTTGGTGGAGCTTTACTCGGCCAAACAAGTTGATTCCAATGAACTTTGAGATTCCGTGATGGAATGCTATCCAACAGATACTATACACTCATTGATGACCAATGCAATCGTGTAACCTAGGTCGGGGGTACCGAGTCCACCAGGTATATGTAAGTTGGAGAGGTACAACGCACGCATAATCAACAATCACACGCTAATCAGTACGGTCTCAAAGTGCATGATTCTCATATGTAATACAAAGATAACCACACTAATATACAAGAGAACCAGTGAAAAACTAAGCCAGCAGCCCATCAAACTACACCATTTTCTTGACAAGCCAACAGTCCATCAAAATACACCATGCATTTGGAGCATATGAATTTAAAGTTTTAATACATATACTTTATATAGTTTCTTAAGTTATATAGTTATATTCTATTACTTCGCCTACCCATTATTTCATGTTTCATAATCTATATTCCCACATCCTCTCTTCCTATCTCCTTTCTGATTCCCAATATTTTTCCTTCATCTTTGTTTTCCCCTTTTTAAACTTGAATCTACCTTGATAAAATATGCTTCTACAAACGAAGCTACAAATCTTCGTACCCAATTTATTTAAAAGATGCAAGTAGTCCAGATTTAAAAGTGATAGTTATATTCCCTTTGATTTTCAGACCACTTAAATTTTAGATTTTTTGAGTTTTAAATCACTTTAATTATCACTTTCGATCTTGGTTAAGAATGGAGAAAACAAAAGAGAGGTCGATAGAAACTTAGCAATTAAGAGGATGTTGCTGGAGTTTATGCAATACATGTCAAGAAAATGATCTTAAACTTTTAGTTTTGAGAAAGGCATGAGATGATGCAATCTAATGGACTAATGGTACATCAGTCCAAATAAGCAATTGCGGAGGATCTCAGCCCCCTTGCTTGGCTTGTACTCCAATAAATAAGGTTCAATGTACAAATCAGAACATAAATTATTTTATTCCTTTTCGATCAGACAATTTAAGAGAGAAGTAGCACAATTTAGGGAAAGAATAGACAATTCGTCTCCTCCTCCCCTAAGCTCTCTCCACATCCCTTTTTTTCTTATTTTGATCTTTTTTCCCCGGTTGCTCTCTATCACCAAAAGGTCATACTCATCAATGGTAACCCCTTTAAATAAATCTATTGATCATAATCGGTAACCATTTTGTTAGTTTCGATTTGGTCAAACTTCATTTCTATGAGTCTCTCGAAGTCTATTTTTGCCCTTTCCATTTATTTGGTTCCTTACCGATTAGGATTGAGAGATCCAGTAAGGACCATATTTTCAAAAAATATTTATCAACTCAACTAACAACTATTTAGATTATTCAATAAAAGTATTACATATAAGAAGTTGGAATATAGAGTGAACATTATACTAAAAGGTTGGATTAAATAAAATATACTTAGTACTGGTTCATATTACAAACGAAAAATATTTTATTTTAAACTTAAAAGAGAGAACTTTATTTCGAAAGTTATTTTACACAAGTGTTCCCAAACGATCGTCCTAATGGCCCCTTTCCTCAACCACATGTGGATTTGCTCTGTCGCTACCGAAACCTGAAAAAAAATGATGTAACAACGAGATGGGTATTTCCTTGAAAATACTCAGCAAGGCTACTAAATTAAATAAATTATAATTAACTATAACATAAACCAAAGACATCGCAACCTGTCTATTCTGCAAACCATACGTTAGGGAACAATAAATAATGAATACGCTCAATGTGATGCATGTTCGTAAATATCTTAACGCTAATGCAAAAGTGTTATATCGTTTGGCTCAACTTGTTGTGTAGGGTCCATCCCACTACACGGGTACCGTAGGTCCATCCCCATACAAACGGTACCACGGGGTCCATGTCCTCATAATTGATATTATAGGGTTCATCCCCCTATATACGGTATCGCAGGGTCCATCCCTTTCAAGTGGCATCATAGGGTCCATCCTCCTATTTGTGATACTGAAAGTCACACTCATTCTAGGTGGACAAATCTCTTCTAAACCGGGAATAACAATTCAAATGTTATGGCATGATATTCAAAACAACAAAACAATCACAATGCTCTAACCGAGCTCACCACTAATCAACATAGGCATATACATGGAGATAACCAAATTCCAACAAATCTTAAATGTTTATCATAATATTCATAACATGATATAATCACAAAATAATTTGACATACATCGAGTCCATCAATTTAAGGAAAAGAGGATGTTAACACAAAATTACAATAACTTTAAGTTTTTGACCCTCACATTTTTATGTGTAATTTTTTGTTAAGTTTCGATTCCGCTACTAATATTTGTCCTCTGCTATAATTAGAGTTATATGTTATTGTCATCAATTGTATTGAAATTAGCCTTATATACACACGAGTCACTAATATGGGTACGAATATTTATGCTTTGTGCTTAAGGATAAATTGTCCAAAATAGTTTCTAAGTGTCCAACATCCCTGTGATTGAAATGTCTTTCTACCTCTATACAAGTTTAAGTGGTCTTAATCCAACTTTACTACATTCTTTATTGAATAAGGTACATCATATATTTTTTGTCATAATTTTTACTAACCGAAAAGTATTTTTTTTATAGATATAAAATCGTCCACTTTTTTCAGGTAAATTCACTAAAAATCGTTAAAAAAATATAGATGTTGCTGCTGATTATTTAGACGGTTTAGCCATAATTGATAGTCAAGAGCTTAATTTCAAGGGATCTACATACAATTGGTGGAATAAAAGAGAAGAAGAAGGGTCAATAATGGAAAGAATAGACAAAGTGTGTGTAAATCAAAGCTGCTACAACATTTTTAGTGACATCATTTTAGAGCATTTGGGAAAAACTTGTTCTGACCATAGTCCTTTGTTGCTAAATTGCAAAATCGAGTTAGATAAAAATGCAAGAAGATTCATTTTTCAAAAGTTCTGGACTACTCATAATAATTATATGAAATTAGTGAAGAACAACCGGAAAGCTCATGAAAGAGGTAGTGCATTATATTCTGTTGTGCAAAACTTAAAAAGTATGAAAAAAACTTTGATCCAGTGGAATAGAGATACCTTTGGCAATATATTTCAAAACGTTATCATGCAGAAGATGTTGTGATGAGATATGAGAAAGCCTTTGAAGATCATCTAGCAACTGCTAATAAAGTCGGGTTAAACAAAGTGGGAGCAATATTAAAACATACTCTTAAAATAGAGGAATTTTGGAAGCAGAAAGCTAGTATTCAGTGGGTTAAAGAGCGTGATGCAAATACTAAGTTTTTTCATGGCATAGTAAAAAAAGAAGGCAAAAAAGTGTCATCAGTTCTATCAAAAATGAGCAAGGGGATATAATAACAGATAAAGAGGGGATCCAAAAAGAGGTTGTTCATTATTTTAAAAGACTTTGACTGCCACCAAAAGTGCTAATTTGGAGTATAATAGTCTTAAAATTATTCCTAAATTTGTTACTGAGATACAAAATAATGCTATGCAAAAAAATAACTACGGAGGAACTGCATTTAGCTATTTGTGATCTGAACAAAAGTAGTGTCACTGGATTGGATGGCTTCAATGGTTATTTTTTCACTTCTGCTTGGGATATTATTAAAGAAGACTTATTGAAAGTTGTGGATCAATTCTTGACGGTTCAGAACTAGCTAAAGTTATGTCATCTACTCTCATTGCTCTTATTCCTAAAAAAAGTAATCCTGAATATTTTTCGGATTTTAGACCTATTAGTCTTTGCAATTTCTTCAGTAAAGTCATTTCCAAAAATTCTTAATACTAGACTTGCCGAAGTTATTACTCACATTATTTATGAAAATCAAAGTGATTTTGTTAAAATAGAGATATAGTGGATAATATTCTTCTTGCCCAAGAATTTATATCCACTATTAATAACAAAAATTATAGGGAAAATATTGCTTTGAAATTAGACATGAAAAAAGCATATGACAAAATTTCTTGGCATTTTCTTATCTCCACTTTAAGAAAGATGGGTTTTTCAGAAATTTGGATAGACAGAATGACATGACATGAAAATAATACCCGATAAGCGATATTTAGTGATGACCCGACCCACATAATTTTAATGGGTATCCATCACATCAAACATGGAAAGGATAGTTAGTATAAGGACATGATGGTCTTTTCATTTATAAAATAGAAAAGGTAATTACCCATTGGACTAATTCCAATTAACAAAGCTCATTACGTGAAAAGCCCACGATCTGACAGGTGAAAGCACCACATGTCAATATCATGTGATACACATACCCCTGTAAATAGAGTCAAATAGCAGTACAATGTGATCATCTGACTTCTAAGCATAAAAAGATATATCCGTACAATGACTTTTCAGACTTTATTTCACTAGAAAATACACACCATACAAAAGGGAAGTCAAAAACCGAAAATCTATACCGAGCATTAGACAAATTGAAACTATTGTAATAAAAGCACATTGTAATTTACTCAATCAATAAAAAAAAATAACACTTCGTCCAATTTATTACAGTCGATCATCTAAATAATTATTGTTGAAAAGCACGACTTAACCGACCAAAATCTGTATTTTATCACATAATTTGGAGGATTATCAATTCTAATGGTGTTTCTGTTATGGTTAATGGTGCACCCATATGATATTTTATGCCTTCTAATGTTCTAAGACAAGCAGATCCTATTTCAGCCAGTTTGTTTATTCTGTGTTCAGAAGTTCTCTCAAGAAACCTTAATGCTGTTATATACAAAAAGAAGTGGAAGACTTTTAAAGCAACTATTGGTACTCCTATCATAAACCATCTAGCTTTTGCATATGATATCATTATATTTAGCAGAGTCGATTTAAACTCGATTAAACTTATTAACAGGGTGCTAAAAAAGTACAATGAACATTCTGGGCAAGAAATAAGTCTTGACAAAAGTTTTGCTTACATATCTAAGGGAGTTTCCGAACCTAATAGAGAAGCCATCTGCCATATACTAAATATCAAAAGCAAAAAACTACCTTTTACATACCTTGGCTGCAAATTGTTTGCTGGACGCAAGAAATGCATCATGTTTCATGAGCTTATCCTGAAAATATGAAAGAAAATCTTGGGTTAGAAGTGCCAGAATCTGAATTTAGGAGATAAACTGACTCTAATCAAATATGTTCTCAATACAATGTCAGTTTATACTTTAGCAGCAATGAATCCTCCTTAGCAAGTCATTAAGAAAATTGACCAACTACTTGCTAATTTCTTTTGAGGTAATGTGGAAGGCAAAAACAAGTATCATTGGGTTAAATGGAAAAATATTTGTAGACCTGTTGATGAAGGAGGTATTGGAGTAAGAACTTTTTAAAGTATTTCTGAAGTTTTCGCTTTAAAACTTTGGTGGAAATTTAGAACTAAAACTAATTTGTGGTCCAAATTTATGAGAGCCAAATACTGTAAAAAAACTCCACCCTAATGAAGTTCAACATAAAAACGTGTAAATATTTGGTCCAGAATGCTACAAGTGAGAGATTTGGCAGAAAAAAACATGATGTGGCTTATAGGTAAAGGGGAAATTTCTATTAATTTAGAAAACTGGTGGAGAAGGTACTTTCAAAGATCCACTTATTGATAATGAGTGTACTATAAAGAAGCTTTTGATTGATAATAAATGGAATTATAGTGCTATTAATGATAATATTCCTATCAACCAAAGAAGTTTCTTTGATAAAATTTTTGTTTCTCTTGGAGATACAAATGATCAGCTTATTTGGAAGATTACTAAAACAGGGGATTTCAGTTTTAAGCTCTGTTTTAAAATTCGCGCTACATAGCGCTATTTAGCGCGAAATAGCGCTTTTTTGGTAAAAAAACGCAACGAAAAATCACGATTTTGGGTGGAATTGCGCTAAAATCGTGCTATAGGGGACCAAAAGCGCAAAAATCGCGAAATTCTGGACCAAAAGCGTAAATAGCGAGTTAAAAAAAAACAGCGGATCTAAATAATAAATATATATTGTGCAATTTTCATAAAAGTGTCTACAGTCCAGATGGTTAAGACTGTGCTGTAATTTCCAACAGACCTGGGTTCGAAACTCACCAACAACAATTTTTTTTTTGATTTTTTTTTATTACTATCTAATATAACTATATTTTTTTATTTATTTTTTTGTTATATATTCTAAAATTTAGTGCATATTTAGGCAAAAAAAAATACACCGCAAAGCGCTATATAGCAACGCTATTAGCGCTTTTAGCGTTTCTCTCGAAAAAACGCTACGATAGCGATAACGCTATTTAAAACACTGGTTTTAAGTCTGCTTGGGAGCTAATTAGAGATAAATATCCTAGAAGCTGCGTATTCGAAAATATTTGGAATAAGTTGGTACCTCTTAAAGCATCTTGTTTTGTATGAAATGAAGCTGTTGCAATAGACAACCTGGTTCAAAAATTGGGAGTACAATTAGTCTCGCAGTGTCAATGTTGCAGAAAGAAAAAAGAAAATTTAGAGCATTCGTTCAGCAAAGGAGAGAGAGCAAATTCTCAGATAAATCAATCTGAGGTAGAATTATTTCTTACTGGTTAAAAGATCCCTCTAATTGCTCTACTTTGGTAACCAAAATTTTCCAAGTTATTCCTACTTTTACTATCTGGTTCTTATGGAAAGCAAGGTGTTATAGTAGATTTGACAACAAAAAAACACAGGCTCATCTGATCATTAGAGATATCAAAGCTCTTATTAAATTAAGTTCTGCTAAGGATAGTAAGGATCCCTATTCCTAATAGACAGAAAACCAAAGTCATTAAGTGGGAAAATCCTCATTCTGGTTATATGAAGCTAAATACTGATGGAAGCTATAAAGTGAGTTCCAATACTAGCAGTATTGAGGGTGTTCTTCGAAATCATTTTGGGGATTTCAAGCTAGGGTTTGACAAGAAAATTACAAGTAACTCTAGTTTGGAAGAGG
Organism: Primula veris; assembly: GCA_963682055.1. Taxonomy (NCBI): domain Eukaryota; kingdom Viridiplantae; phylum Streptophyta; class Magnoliopsida; order Ericales; family Primulaceae; genus Primula; species Primula veris. The sequence goes on along the minus strand of OY821746.1, from coordinate 12,152,703 downwards.
AAGCTTCAGCTATTCTATTTGGTATTACTACTTCCAATTATAATCCCGCAATTATAGAAAGTGACTGTCTACAAATTATCAACATTCTCAAAGAGAAATCTAAACCTCCATGGATAATTATAAAGCTATTATTATGAAGATAAAAGATCTAATGAAGAAAGACACTTATCTGTTAAGTCACATCGAGAAAGAAAACAACTCAGCAGCAGATGTACTAGCAAAGTTCTAATTTTTACCTGAAATGAAAGTTGCAGATAGTATAGACGATTTTCCAGTTAAATTGAGAGCAATTATTCAATTAGAAGCTGAAGGAGTAACTTATTTACGTCGTGGACATGTTGAGTAGTGAATGTTCTTATGAAATCTCTTTTTCAGTCCCTCGTGTTTATAGAAGGATACTTTCAAATTTTAAGTTTTTATTTTAGTACACAAGTTTGTTCTGTGTTTTTTAAAGGACATGTTGTTTCAAATTTTTTTATCTTTGTACTCTGGTTACCATTTGTGGGGTTTTTCCCCCGCTTTTTAACAATAATTAAATAAAAAGTGGGTTTTCCCCACCATTTATATATAAAAAAAATGTATAACAATACATAAATTAGAGTTTGTGTAAAAGGAGAATTGTTTTTTTTTTTTGTATGGAAAAATATCGGTTTTAAAGTAGGCAATCATATACATTTTCAAGAGAAAATATAGACAGAATTGTTCTAGTTCATAACTTAATTTTCACATCCTGCGTTGCTAGTTTATGCTACTAGATGTCAATTATTTATCACAACTCTACACAACAAAGGTTTCAGTTTCAACCAGATGTCACGCAATAAATTAAAAATAACTTAAAAATATTTACTCACGAAACACGGAAACATTGTTTTTCTATATTTTGAAATGGAGCAAATTAACCATCAGAAAAAATCGAAAACTTCGTTCAATTGTAAAATGTCTAATGGAATGAAACAAATGGTATTATTTTGTATGTATACATGCATTCAAATAATGGCAACAATATGAAAAGAAATAAAATAATAGCAAGGAAAACAAAGGTGAAAATTTATTGATGGCAATGGTGTGGGGAAAGATGAGGTTAGGTTGGCTATATTTGTCTCTAGCCTGTGCATAAAATTAATTCAGCTTGGCAAAATAACATGGTCAACAAAACATGTCCACTGGATTAATCCTTCTGATCGTACCCATTTTATGCACCTATATCAGAAACTCGTTCCCACATCAAGTTGCAGTTATTTGTTATTTAATAGCATCTGCTTGCAGTTATTTTGTGTTTTTATATTATCAAATGGTCCACGTACACTCAATATATATTTTATACTTTTATAATTTCAAAGTATCCACAAAACACTGAAACAATAATTTTTAAAGAATTACATTTATTTAAGGGCCCACATAGCCTTGATATAGTTAAGAGGGGAAACAAAGGATAAATTATTTGGTACTCTTGGAGGACTCTTTCAATTCATTTTATAGCCACACATTTAGTATATTTTATTATGTAAGTTTGTGGGACTCACTAAGTGTGTGGTTATAAAGTGGGTTGGATGAGTCATTCAAGAGTACCAAATAATTTCTCGAAAGCAACACATGGTACAAACTAAAATAACATATAGACTCACTAAGACGACCAATGCAACACTAACTCTTAACATTTTTTAAGTTTCTGACACTAACAAACATTTTACTTCGACCCCAAGATGCTCTAACGTAGTTTACTGAAAAGCTTATTGATTCTTTGCACATATCACCGGAGGGAAACGAGTATGGGTTTTTTGGGGTCGTGGTATAAAAAATATGTTGAATAAAAGATAAAATAAATATGGTATAATATAAAAATAAAGATTGTTTTTTATGTTTAACATTGAATAAAATAAATATGAAGTTAAGACAAAGGGTATTGGGTAATAATTTTTTTTTTAGTAATCTTGTTTGCTTGGAAAAATACAATGGTTATTTACGTAATTTCGTAATTTCAAGATAAAAACTATAATTTTTTTTAAAAAGAAAGTTAACATGATTTGAACTCTTAACCTCCCAATACATTAAAACCAATTTTACCATTATACTAACAATTCTTTTATTTAATTAGGTAGGCCATGTATATATTTTAAAAATTTTAAATTACATATATAAAAAAAATTAAAAATCGGATGTTCACACGGCCATCCCCTGCTACTCCTTGGGTCTGCCCCTACCTATCACTCTTTTAAATATCCCTTTTGATGACTACTCTTATAGCTAGACTGTAGCCAGTAGCAACATAATAATATCAATCTATAGGAAAAAACAAAAACAAAAATCAATTTTGTTTCTCTCTAAGACGATAACAGCCATATATGGCTCACCATGCATATTTTTTTATTTTTTTACGTTTGTATGGGGGCCGATAACATCTCTCACCATGCAGTTAATTAGTCATCGGAGTGGGACAAATCCGATCTAGCACCTAACAAAGTCTATCAACCTATCTCCCCAGACTCTCCTCCTACCAAATATTTCACTTCTATTGTAAAATCTCAAGTTTTAGAAGTTAAAATTCTGTTATTAGAAAACATAAGTGGTGAGCCTTCAATCTAGAATACTATGTTGAAAATCTAAAAATTCTTTCTAAACTTTTTAAATACATGCTGGTAAATTTACTCACGGAAAGCCGCATATTAATGTTATTAAAAAGATCTTTCTATTTTATATTTTAAATCAGAGCATCGTATTGGTGTAGTAGCGATAAGCATATTCTTATTCGATGTTTTATTGATCACTATCTTATGTGTATTTTTTAGTGGTTCTATAATTTTATAATGAAATTGAATAACAGTAGCTTCAATGCATATTTTGTTTCCTACACTGCTAATACACTTATATAACATTGACATCATTTTCTATATAGCTATTGCTTTTTGGCAATCCTCTCACAATAGATGAACCAACTGCAAGTCTAACTGGACCAGGTTAGTCAAGGATTTGTGTTAAAATGACTTCACTAAAGCCCTAAATTATAGAGTACGCATTGGATACGGCAATAATAAGGGTTTCTGGCAATAATGTCGTTATAAGGACCTTCGTGGCATTTTCTTATGACAGTAATGAGGAAAATGGAATTCCAATATGTTAGATTGACAGGATATGGAGGCTAGTTTCTGATAACAATATTTATGTTACAGCACATAGTTCAAACTCTTATTCTTTAACCCATTTCGTGTCACTCTTACTTATTTTATTTAAAAAAATTGAAAAAGATTATACAATTAATATAATACATGCATAAATACATTATAATAATTATTTTTAAAATAAAATCCACACACAATTTATTTTAGAATAAATATATAAATTAGTGTAAATTAAACATTAGATCTTAAAAAAAATGTATAAAACAATATTATGTCCAAATGTTATAAATTTTGAATACAATATAATATAAAATCTTATAAATTTGCGGAATAAGTTGTGAAAATTTTAAATTTAAGTGAAAATAAATAAGAAGATACGAAATAAGTTAGAGAATATAAATAGAATATTTGTACTAACTAAATACACTCCTAGCCTATAAATGGTTTAAGAGAAGAAGATTCACTCAAGATTCACTCAAGATTCACTCTTAGCCAACTTATTTATTATTTATTCATAAGTTGTTACCATAAATCTAAATGCTCTTATGTATAATAAACAGTCGTAACTTTTCAAAAGTCCTCTTGGCAGTCCTATTATCAGACACATATAATTTGCAGATAATTTGATTATCTTTAGTATTGCTGATAAAAATTTCATCAAAAATATCAATAAACTTCTTAGGCCTCGTTTAGCGGGAGAATTAACAGTCCTGGGATCATGGGCGGAACATGCATATGACTGGGGGTTGTCACGGCAACCCCACAATTTCGAAAAATAAATTTTTTTTATTAGTATTTTTAAAAATAATTTATATATAAGGTATTTTGGCAACCATTTAAATTTTTTTTAGTAACCCCTATCAAAAATATATATTGTTAGTGCAATAACATAGTATGATTTTTTATATGATCATAATATATAAGTACTATTTAAAAACTAATATATATGCAAATGATAATAAAAGACACTTTACATCAAATTATCATGTTGACACGTAACACATATCTTGAAAAAAATTATAAAAAATAATAATAATTACAACAACAGATAGTGATGAGTGCAAACAAAATTTATAAAAGAATTTTTGTTGGTTTGTATTTTAATAAAGTGATGTGAGTACAATAAAATGTTGTAATATATATTTGATTGTTCGTATATATCTATTATTTAATATAAATTTGGTTTTTCAGCTTTTATATTTTTTTACATTTGTTTCTTAATCTTTTTACTCTTGATTCTTAATTTTACTTTTTTATATCGTTTTGGTTTCTATTTTATTTATTTTTTAGTCAATTTTAAAACGCTGAAACTTTCGAGACGTTACTGCACGTGACATTACTGTTGTGGTTTTTTTGAGAGTTTGAAAAAAAAGTCGTAATTGTCAAAAAAGAGCGGAAAAAATAATAATTTAGAAATCAAATACATTTTAATTAAAAACCCAAGGTTAAAAAAATAAGAAAATACGGTAAAAAAATGTTTAAAAAAATCCGGCTTCTCCGTGTTTATACTTTGAAAAATATTATGTGTTTTTATTAATTATTTTGGCAAGCTCATACATTTGGTATTGGTTCCGCCACTACCCGAGACATGATGGGCAAGGGGTATTATGAAAGTAGATGGGATTAGTGTTGGACTATTAATGCAATCAATTAGCCATATTTTGTGTTTGTTTGTTTGGACTATTGTCCATAGTATTTGTGGTACAATGTGATGTTTGTTTGCAAGATTACATATTCCATGGTACCAATATGTAATACTTACTATTCTACCATTTTGCAATATTTGTTAAAAGTATGTTAAATAAGAAAATAGAAAGTAAAAATGTTAATTTTTTTGGTTTAGTTAACTAAACATACAATTTCATAAAATAAAAATTCCTTACATTATCATAATTTTATGAATTAAAAAATAGAAGAAAAAAAACTGATAATAACAACAAGAACAAAATTATAGTATTAAACATTTAAAAGATATCTTCAATTTTACAACAATTTATAAAGATGAAATATGAAAAAAAATATCTGATTATTTTCAATTCTCCAACACAGTCAACTGTAGACAGAATTTTAAACTTGTTCTCGGCCTTAACCGAATTATAAATGACTTTTGGAAAAAAAAACTAAATTTTCATACTCAAAATATATTATATATATTTATAAATTAAGGAATATTTACATAAATAAGGTTACTTTAAAAAATTATGTATTGTAGTGTATATATCTTGTATCGCAGGAAGAAGGGAGATGAAGAGGAAAATGGGAGACGGCTGTAAAAGTCAATTTGCTACTTTACCAATTATGTCTTGGACTGGCATTATCAATACCACCCGGGGTGGGTTTCTATATACTCATAAATGGGGTTATTTGTACTTCAAAAGTATTTAATGTCTAATGTCAATTTTTCTACGAAACAAAGTATTAGTGGATCCATCACTATTTTTTGTCCAATCACAGTCAAGATATCCTGTTAACAAACGAGTGCTTAAACTATGTAATCTGGATACTGCTGATTAGGAAATAAGCTTGGTTAAAATTTTTATTTATATCTTTATAATTATTACTAAAGAACAAAAGAATGTTATTAACAACACTTTGGGTAATAAGTGCACGAAATCTACATACTTATTTGGGATGTAAGATTTTCTCTAGTCACAAAAAGTGCTTATTGTTTCATGAGGTTATTCAGAAAGTCAGAAGCAAGATGGCAACCTGTAAATCTCAAACTCTATATATATATGGAAGATAAAATTGGTTCTTACTAAAACATGTTCATCATTCTGTTCCTGTTCATTCTTTACAATCAATGAATCCGCCTAGAATCATGATTAATGAAGTCGGTTAAATTTTAGCAATTTTTTTATGGGTCAACTTAAAGGCAACAACAAATTTCATTGGCTAACTTGGAAAAAGTGTGTAGACAAATAATAGAATGTGAATTGCGTAAATTGTGATGGAAATTTAGGACCAAAAAGTCTATTTAGTTTAATTTGCAAACAACCATTGCTATATTCGGTCTTAGTATAATGCATGACATACATCATGCTTCGAATATCAATATTGTACTTCACCTGTGCTATTTCTCTACTATAATTATTATCCAACTTGACACTTGGTTAGATCTAGGTATCTAGGTTGTTTCATGCCGACCTCTACATCTAAACCACCCTCTAAAAAGGTTATGTTTGCATACATTTGATGTAGCCATATATGACGGATGCAACTATAAAGACCGGAATCAAAACAACCATTGTCAGCAGAGCATAGGTATCAAAATAACTGGTTCTTTCTTTTTTTTAATCTAACGGCCTTTACATCTAGCCTTGCCTTGAGCACGTGAATCGAATCATCGGCATGATATTTCCTTTCTAAAATTTCAAAAACCTGAAGTTCTGAGTGGTGTAACAGGGTTTGAGTTGCAGTTTTAGTTGTGACTAACAGTTGCATGTAACTTACGTATATGATGAGCTTATTAGAACGTTGAACAAATGATATTTAATAACGGAGTTCGACTCAAATCTAGTCTACATATTGAGAAGTCTCATGCAGCTTATATTGATATTGTTATACTTATAATATACGACTTAATACTTAACATAGTTAATGACTCAGTCACTAGTATATGACTATCTCTATATTGCTTCTACCTAATCATGTACCAAATTAATCAATGTCATCCCATCAGGATTTCTCTCTTATTAGTTCTCAACGGGTGTTCTCAATATCTCTAACCAAAATATTTAAATTGTATTGAACACAACATAATGAAGGATAATCGAATTTATTTATCGGTTTGGCTAAAAAGTGCCACGGGGCATTGTTTAAGCATTATCCATAACTTAAATGCATGTAGTTATTTATGACTAGTAAAAATCCGATTCATTACTTAATCCATCACTTAATAGTTTATGATAATAGTATTTACAATTGATATATTATGATTTAATACACTAAAAACCACTTTTCCAACACAATAAAACACAAATAAAATGCAATTCTAGTTGAAACTAACATAAAATTAAATATTAATTAAATAATAAAAATAAAAATTACTTTTCCAACATAATAAAACTCAAATAAAAATATAGAATCATAATTGAAACTACAATAAAATTAAAAAAGATCTTCTCTAACAATATTTAGAATTGAAATATGGAAATAAATAAAATAAAATATTGATAAATTTATTTTTTTAACAAATTATTCGCTACAGATTTACTTACATTCCCCCAAAATCTCACTCCAAAAAGTATTTCCATATGTAATTACAAATATTAAATGTGTTATCTTAATTATTAAATGTGTTATCTTAATTAAGTTTCTTATCTAATACACTTGTTAGATTTACCCTTTATTTATATCTTTACAAAAGATACTAACATAACCAAATAAGAAATATATCCAGATATTATTTCATTATTTGACTTGGATCCTTATTCTAATATTTTAGTCCATCTCCAACAATGAAAGATCTAGTTTAAATCTTATTTCCAAGATTAATTCAAATCTTAAAAACTTGATCAACACATTTTAGACTCTACAAAATATTTTTGACATGATCATTATAGAATCTGTCCGTTAGTTTTTAGTTGTATTCTTCAATTACAACTCTACAAAATATATTTGACATGATCATTATAGAATCTGTCCGTTAGTTTTTAGTTGTATTCTTCAATTACAACTGAGATTGCAACGTACACGTACTCACTAAACAACTTATTGAAAATTGTCAACCAATAATTTTATCAAATTAAGAGCTGATTCAATATATTCCCAAACATTGTTTTGCCACTACAATAACAAACAAGTAGCCCATGAAATCCTAGCATCTAAGACCTAACACTTCTAAGTACCCGTGTATCAAGAGGTTTAGAAGTAAGAGGAAGATCCACCAAAACCAAGTATTGATAGATAATATATAGTCCATTTCATCTTTCATAGCTACTTTTCAGAATGCTACATCTGAATAAGTCATTTCTTCACTAAACGTGTTAGGATATTTCTCGATGTTACACAACATAAGTACCCGTGTTAGGATATTATTTTCTGTTGCTGTGGAGTATTAAGTTCTACGTTTTATGGTTGGTACATGCTAGAATCGAAGGAGAAAGAGAGGCTGGCTCACGAAAACAATGTGCTAAGTGAGGAACTTGATGCTTTAAGGGCGAACATTGAAATTCCAGATGTGGGCAGCAATGCGTGAGCTAAGCTCAAAATTTAAGATTAGGCTAATTTTGTAACTTCAGGGATGTAAACCCCTGTTTCTTTGTATTTGTTGGTTTCCGTGTACGAAATAACAATTAATAATAATAAAAGGACTAAACAAGAATTAATTAAAACCAGTGTAATCTTTATTAATTTTCAAATGAAATACAATAAACTGATTACAACATGTAGGTACTGAAAATAATTAAAGCAAACGTTATCAGATTATTATTAATTAATAATCTGATGTACTGAATTGCAATAAATAGAAACTGCCAGACTGGAAAGTACAAACTTAACAGCCGGACTGTTCTGTTTGAAATTGAAATTACAGGACTGAATTGAAACTATTCTAATTACAGAATTAAATTACAGAATAGTAATTACAGCAAAAAACAGAACTTTAAACTAATTACAGATAAGTACAAACAGAATATAAAGCTACAGCTAAGGACAACAATTGAAATACTAAAATAAAAAGGACAGAATTGAATGCGTAAATGAAATGGACAGAATTAAAAGAAGTAAATGAAATGGACAGAATAGAATAAAATAAGACGAGGCTACTGTTAACAGTATGCCCTTAACCGATATTCGTCCAACCACCTTAAGGTTTCTGGTTGCGTTGGCGCTTCGATCCCAAGGTACAACGTCTCGGATGACTCGCCGGAAACTGGCGACGAGTCAAGGTCGAGCTGTTGGTGGGTGGTTCTCTCTGGTTCTAAAATGTAATGCTGTTTTTGAGAGATGATATATGCTTCTGTATTTTATTTCAGAATATTGTCTATTTGACATGTGGGGAGTCTGCCTATTTATAGGCTTGCTGAGTATCTCAGCCATTAAGGTCACTTTACTACTGTCAGTTTTCGAAATTCGAAACTGCAGTATTAACTTTGCAATCAAATCATATTTATTGCAACAGTTACAGGTTTGCTGGAAGCTTTTCCCGAACAGGCGCACTTTTTCCGAACAGGCACGCTTTTCCCGAACAGACGCACTTTTTCCCGAACATGCACGCTTTTCCCGAACAGGCACGCTTTTCCCGAACAGGCGCACTTTTCCCGAACAGGCGCACTTTTCCCGTTGAGTTAAAAACCCGTCGAGCAAGCCCGCCCGTCGAGTAAGCCCGCCCGTCGAGCAAGCCCATATGTGGTACACAATACACACATGTGTATATGGACACACTACTTGATATCCACATGAGATACCCTAGTATATATATTGTAAAAATCACTCATGATTTTCCAATGTGGGATAACCCTCATGGGTTAAATCCCATTTCTTTTCTCATTTTCCAGCATTGGCTTTATTGCCTCTTTCGAGTACCAACCTTCGAGTCCAATTATCATTCACACCCTTCCTCCGAATAGGTCATGCGATATACCGTTGCGAAGCTAGTCGCACGAGCTACTCAACCGCATTGAGTATGGCCTCAGAAAAACTGAGGAGTCGCATTGAAAATTGACTCAAAGATGGTCCCTGACCACTTGGAACAACCATGTATAAAATACATGTTTTCCTACATTTTTCCAACAATCCCCCACATGAATGCAATTGGCTCGAAAGCCCATGTCCTAAATGCAAATCAAGAGAACCGCAAAAGTTCACTGCCTAAGGTCAGGTAGCGCGCGCCTTGAACCTGCCGTAGCGGAATACCACCCAGAATACTGCTATTAGGTAGCTGTAAAGCTTTGAACCATCAAGCTTTGTGTATCCCAGAATGGCACCCGCACAGTGCCCTCTCTACCCACGTACTAGGCCCTTTAGTTGTTGTCCATATTTGGCCTGGACTGCCTTGGCAACTTCAACTGAGTGCTCTAGTGAATTAGCCCAAGCTCATCACATGGTACCGGCCTTACACACTCGTTATAGGTGTTCCAAGTCGAAAGTGTCCTGACTCACTTTACTCGACCGTCGAGTTACTTGGATCATTAAGAGCCTCAAGCTCACCCTTACAATGGTACAGGTCTATCACTCTGTCATCGCGGAAATGGGCTGGGAACCCCAGGTTCCCGAGTGCTTTGTTCAGTTGCCCTCACAGTTCAGTTTCCCTTTGAACCTATCAGGAAATATTCCGTTTAGGTTGGGTTGCCTATGTTGGGGCCACCAATTTAATGGACTTTAATCCCATTCCGTTCGATGACGTCTCGACTCCTACTTGAGTCAAGCCTTTTGTTAATGGATCCGCTATGTTTTCCTTTGATCTCACAAAATCTAAGGATACCACACCGTTGGATAACAATTCCCTTACGGATTTATGTCTTCGACGTATATGTCGAGACTTTCCATTATACATATGATCCTGTGCCCGTGCAATTGCTGATTGACTATCGCAATGCATGCTTATTGCGGGAACAGGTTTCGGCCACATTGGAATTCCTTCCAATAGACTTCTCAGCCAGTCTGCCTCTTCGGTTGCTAAGTCTAACGCTATGAATTCAGATTCCATAGTTGACCTTGCAATACATGTCTGTTTGGAGGATCTCCAAGACACAGCAGCTCCTCCCATTATAAACACATATCCACTCGTGGATCTTGTGCTATTGGAGTCTGATATCCAATTGGCATCTGAATAGCCTTCCAGTACCGCTGGATATCTGGTATAGTGCAGCCCGTAATCGGCTGAAAACCTCATATACCTGAGAAGTTTCATTATGGCCTTCCAGTGTTCCTCATTTGGATTACTGGTGTATCTGCTCAGTCTACTCACTGAGTTTGCTATGTCTGGTCTGGTGCAATTCATTATATACATGAGACTGCCTATGACTCGGGAGAACTCTAATTGATTCACACTTTTACCGAAATTCTTTTTCAGGTTACAGTTGAACTCAATTGGGGTTCTAGACATCGCCTTACTGCCCTTGTCAAACTTGTCTAAAACTTGTTTAACATAGTGACCTTGGGACAAGGCATATCCTTCTGATGTTTTGGTAATCTTCATACCAAGTATTACATCAGCTATACCCAGATCCTTCATATCGAAGTGTTGTGACAACATTTTCTTTGTGGAGCTGATTCTATCATTACTCCCAATTATGATCATGTCATCCACATAGAGACAGACTACGACACAGTCTCTTCCACTTCCTTTAGAGTAGACACATTTATCACTCATTAATGTGAAAACCGTTTGATAACATAATTCTATCAAACTTCTCGTGCCATTGCTTTGGCGCTTGTTTGAGTCCATATAGAGACTTTACAAGTTTGCACACTTGGTGCTCTTTACCAGGAACTACAAACCCTTCCGGTTGTTCCATGTAAATTTCTTCTTCCAGTTCTCCATTCAGAAACGCCGTCTTTACATCCATTTGATGTATTTCCATATCAAACAAAGCTGCGAGAGCAATGACGATTCGGATAGACCTTTTCCTGGAGACAGGAGCATAAGTGTCAAAATAATCGACACCTTCCGTTTGCCTGAAGCCTTTCACTACAAGTCTCGCCTTGTATTTCTCAATCGTGCCGTCAACCTTTAACTTCCTCTTGAAGACCCACTTGTGACCTAGGGGCTTACATCCTTTCAGAAGATCCACTAGTTCCCAAGTGTGGTTTTGCATGATTGATTCAATTTCATTTTGAATAGCTTCTTCCCAATATTGGGAATCCGGTGTTGACATAGCTTGTTTATATGTCACCGGTTCGCCTTCAATCATGAAGGTTAGGAAATCAGGTCCAAAGGAAGTTTCCTTCCTTGCCCTTTTGCTGCGCCGAGGCTCTTTCTCTTCCTCTTCCTCTGTCGGTTCACTTGCCCCCACATTTCCTTCACTGTTCAACTCTTCAGTTGGTACAGATGTAGGTAATTTCCGGGGAAAGATATCTTCAAAGAAAGAGGCCTCTCGGCTTTCCATATACGTATCTACGTGTACATCGGGATTGTCCGACTTGTGCACGAGAAACCGATATGCACTACTATTCTGTGCATATCCGATGAACACACAGTCCACCGTCTTAGGACCAATTCTCATCCTCTTAGGAGTGGGAACTAGGACCTTTGCGAGACAACCCCAAACCCGCAGGTTCTTATAACTGGGTTGATGACCTTTCCATAATTCATATGGAGTCTTTTCTCGCTTCTTATGTGGTAACTTGTTTAAAACATAGTTAGCGGAAAGTATCGCTTCCCCCCACATGTTCTGGGGTAAACCAGAACTGATTAGCATAGCATTCATCATTTCCTTTAGCGTTCTATTTTTACGCTCAGCAACTCCATTTTGCTCGGGAGTGTATGGGGCTGTGGTTTGATGTATAATGCCGCTTTCAGCGCATATCTGTTCAAACGGTGATTCATATTCACCGCCTCTATCACTTCTCAATGTTTTAATTTTCTTATTGAGTTGATTTTCAACTTCGGTCTTATAAAGAGCGAATTTCTCTACTGCTTCGTCTTTACT